>JAWZYV010015760.1:0-53424 GCA_038373885.1 Cheiracanthium punctorium
GTATGCATGAATGTTTTGAACAGATATGCAAATGATTCAAATTTGGTGTCCAATGAATGAATAGTTTGATCTCTAGCGCATCGGAACTGCGCATCCAGCAGACGTATATAAGGAACAGTTCTTCAACGGTTGTTAAAACTTTCGGTTTGATTGCGATTCAGATGACCTTTCAACAACTTAAAAAATGCCTCGCCGCAGGATTCGTGCTCATTACGAGCAAATGTCAGAGTTTGACAGAGGTCGTATCATTGGATTGAAAGAGGCCGGTTGGACTAATCGGAGAATCGCTCGTCATTTGAGTAGAAGCGATGCGACGATTCGAAGATGCTGGCAAGGATGGGTGGAAAATGGCAGAGTGCAGCGTCAGGATGGTAGCGGTCGACCTAGGGCTACAACAGATCGTGAGGACAGAGTGATGGTCCGATCAGCTGTCACAGTGACTTCTTCATCTCTATCAACCATCAGACGTTCAACCCAAACACCGGTTTCCATCATGGCCATTCACAGACGGTTGAGAGAGCGAAATCTACGCTCGCGCCGACCGTTACGCCACCTGCCACTCACGCCTGCACACTGCCGAGCCAAATTACGGTGGTGCAGGGCTCGATCAGGTTGGAATGATGCCGACTGGGACGTATAGTCTTTAGCGACGAATCCCGCTTCCAACTGTGTCCTGACGATCATCGAAGACGTGTTTGGAGACGCACAAGGCAGAGGGGAGATCCTGCTTTCACTATTGCACGCCACACCGGCCCTCAACAAGGCATTATGGTCTGGGGTGGCATTTCCTTTGACAGCCGGACCCCTTTGGTCGTCATTAGAGGTACACTTACTGCACAGCGGTACGTGGACGACATCCTAAGACCTGTTTTGTTACCGTTCCTTTTGCAGTGCCCTGGGCTGGTTTTTCAGCAGGACAATGTCAGACCACATACGGCTCGTGTTGCTCTAAACTGTCTGCAAGCTTGTCAAACTCTTCCTTGGCCTGCCAGATCGCCAGATCTCTCTCCCATCGAGCATGTCTGGGATATGATGGGAAGGCGATTGCATCTGGCACGGACTGTTGATGACCTCGTTCGACAATTGGAGCGAATTTGGCAGGAAATACCGCAGGAGACCATCCGGGAGCTTTATCGGTCTATGCGACGCCGTGTGGCAGCTTGTATCCAGGCTAGCGGGGGGCAACACCTTATTGAACTTGTTACTGTAACTCTGAAATAAATTATTCAATTATTCTGAAATTTTAATCATTTACTATTCTGTACATTGTCTTCCTATCCACCAATTTTCGTCTCAATCAGACATATCCTTCTTGGTGCGTCGATTTATTTGTTATAGAGTGTATTTTATAATGTGCTCTCGGTATGGATTCCTTTCCTTTTTTTAAAGTTAATGTAAAGACTTCATTCAGGGTGCCCCCAAATTCATTTCCGCCAAACTAAACTACGGCACTGATACTTTTGTCGCATACGGATAGGCAAATATTTTCTTCATTCGGGAGGGAGTATTTCATGACTAAATTAAAAGTTACAAATATTTTATGAAAATTTAATTACTTGTAACAGAGTCAGGGATGTAACCATTCCTCCCCAACAAATATGTGGATTTTTGTTAGCAAAGTGATAATAATCGAGTCTTTTTCTGGAAAATTCCGCCTTTTTCGTACTCCCCCCAGCAATTTATTAATGTAATACGGTTTATTAATGTAAAAATCAGATTGATTATTCCATTAATAATGTGAATCTTCTGAAAGTCGAACGTTTGCGGCTCCCTCTGTACAGCTTACAGAGGTATTTAATGTTATTTCTATGTTATGGTCACGTTCTGTTCCCCCGGAAAACTGTCCAATATAGGAAGGTGTCCAACTTGGGAACTGTGAATCGGCAAATCTATTTCTTCTCAGTCGGCAATTTACCTATCTTCACCCCTCCCCCAAGATTTTCTTCTGGGATCGGCCCTGGTAGTGGGCAGGCCCGGACTGGCTCTTTTGGGGGCCCTCGGCTAGCGATTGAAAAGGGGCCCCTTACTAAAGAATTTATAGGGAACAGAATATTAGAATGCATAATACTTGAAAATTAGTCTTATGTGCCAAAAAACCACATTTAACTGTTTTACAGATTTGGGGGACCCTGACTCTTCGGGGGCCCCCTCGAGTCGAGGGGTTTCTGGGGTCCTCCTCTACGCCACTGCGTAAAGGCGTAAGATTATTTGGAAATAAATAAGGAAGTTACTCTAATATATCTCACATTATACTCTAGTTATAAAGTAGTAGTATATTATAAACGGATCACCTAGCATGGTTTAAGCAGCAAATAAAAAAGTTGCTTACTGCTTACAAAACAGCTAACAGCTCACCAACAGATCCGCTGTATTACGATATGTACAGCTGATTTTGAAAAGCTAAATTTATATGCCCGTACTTAGTCAAAGCTCTTTAAATAATGGCCTTGTGTTTCCTTTATTTGTATTCAAGAAAAACATGATCTGGGCCTCAAAAAGCCACTCTGAAGCAAACATTCCTTTTGGGAGCCCCCTCTTATTTCTTTAAATTATCATATCACTGTGGTAATTTCGAGTAAAAGACCTGTTTTTTCTTTTTGTTGTAATTTTATTACTTACAAACATTTTACGCACTTACAAAGAATGTGCAGATTCTTAAATAAAAGTCGTCATCTATATACTATATATATGCAGGGTAATTTGCTACCTGACTGACAAACTTGCAGGGGGTGTAGGGGTACAGAGACGGTTCAGAATCACATAGCAATGCGGGGTCGGAAACGTCGTCTTCATCTACCTGTTAATAATAACTTCAGAGGAAGTGTTCAAGTGATAGCAAACTTCCCGACCATGGTTCTTCAAAAAATAATCCCTCTTTCACCAATTGCACTTGATAAAAATTGTTATTTCCGAATTCTTTCATCACATTTATGAAATTGTCTGAGGAAAGCCTATTGTTTATGAAACTTGGTTAAGAAATCAGACGCAGCATATATGTGTATATATATATGCTAGCTGCGTAGCCGGGCGTTGTCCGGGTGCATTAAGTCTTAGGGCATAATTTTCCCCCCAAAATTATTTTTTTCCTTCGCTTCCCATCGTTGCCAAAGACGCAAATGCGGTAGTTCTCCTTCTGTATCCATCGTTGTTTCCCGGCATAGGTCTTTGAATGCTCCAGCTGCAGGTGTAACTTCCTTATTTGTATTTTACCTACACTCGACACAATACCCGTGGAAAAATGTTTCAATAATTCATTTAAATACTAATATTCGCCGCAAAGAAAAATTAGACTAATTTGCAGAATGCATTTTTTAATATAAGGATAGTAATTAAAAATGCCCATTTGAAAATTAATTCTAAAATCCCTGTTTCTTTGGAGTACCTATGACGAAGTTGTTTTGTGCAGACTTAAGATTAAAAGGCGTTGTGCGATAATGAATCCCGGTTCGATACACTTAGTTGCAATATAATAGAAAGACATTGAGATACTTAAAACTAATTTATTTAAAAGAAACTATTTAAACATTAAGTTACTACAACGACTGTGGTGGCCAAGCGAAATAAAGATACGTCGTTTATGGACAGTGAAAGTAAGATGGAATGAATTAAAAATTACACCAGCACAGAATTACATATTGGCGAGAACAGACACTTGGCTATAAATAACTTCAATCCCAGAGCAACCTTTAAACTTAATCCAATAAAAATAAAATGACGGAATCGCGAGCAAATAATTTTAAAGATGAGGCAGGGCAACAGAAAATGACTGATGCCATGAGGGTGCCAGAGAGTGGAAGCAAAAAAGCCGGAACGGGCGTAATGTAATCTATTTTTAGCATAACGGTTCCACAGGTCTGATGAAGCAAATAAACAATTCAGAAAATAATACATATGGGGAAAAGCGAACATACAGATTTAAAAGCCGAAGTGACAGAAAAATGAGAACAGAAAATGGTTTAGAATACATGATTTTGGATAGATTACAATAAAGAAAGCCAAATTAAATGACTATTAAAATTAGATATGTGATCTTTATCACAGTACCTACTTGTAAGCAATGTCTTATATACTTGAGGTACTGACTATAACCATATTTGCCTGTTTTAGCGCGAGACTTGGTATCAGTCTGGTATCGCACCCGGTGGTATCGTCTCGCGGTCTCGTCTCGCACACCGAGGTATCGTCTCGCAAAATTGCGAGAAGTCTCGTCTCGTCTCGTGGTCTCGCGTCCATTCCTAATGGTTATATACAAACAGAGATCTTCATCTTTCTTATTAAGAAAAAAAGTGCAATTTTGTTGCCTGCCATGAGCGCAACTTTACCTGGGTATGCTATGGGAGAAATAAGAATTATAATGGTTAAGTGCATTTGCTAAAATCTACTGAAAAAAGAAACTGAAAGCACTAGTAATATTCTATTAGTCTGAGAATTATTCTTTTAATGTAATTTAAAGTACAAAAAATTACAGCAGCAACACCAAAAGCTTATCTATTCGTCCTAAATTTCCATAAAAATACCTTTATGAATATTGTTTATATTTCCAAATTTACAATAGAATTTTTCTGACATCAATTTTCTATACAGGGTCTTAAAGTGTTAAAAGAGCGAAGCAGGGCCGTGCGGTAGATTTTCTCAGTATGATGCAAGTCTTCAAAATGCCGCCTCTTCAGTATAAAGGGGGGTAAGCGGTTCAACTCTCTCCTCCCCCAGACCGAGAAAGAAATTAACATAAAATCCATTAATTTTTCATTTTTAAAGGAAGGATTACATTTGATCTCATCCCCCGTTAGAGTAAATCTTTGTACGCCACAGCACCCCTTAAATGTTTCTTCTTTAAAATAAATGCTGATTATGATTTAAAAGCAGAACTACACAAAATGTACAAATTCTTTATTTATTTTACTAACTTTAACAACAAACTATTACAATTTTAACTTTAGCAAATTCGTGGATTAGGGATATGTAGTCTAGAGTAGCAGCCAATGTTGACTCAATAGAAATTATTGACAGCTTTCTTAATTTTGTTTGGCTTATTGAACTTCTTTGATAATTTTTGATTAATTTTAATTTAGAAAAATTTCTTACCCCACTAGCTACTGAGACTGGGAATGTTAGCAAAGTTCTCTGCTATGATAGTATTTGGATACAAAGAAATTAAATTATTTTCAAACATCAAAAGGTTTCATTAAACATGGCAGCATTCTAGATACATCACGTAATACTTCTTGTTGAGCACTCTCATTAGTGTCAGATTCATTTTTGATCGAAAGTATTGGCTGGAGATTGATACAGTTCTTTTCTAGCTTTTTGCCATCAATATCAGAGTTTTAAAATATCATATAAAAACTGAAAATTTCTGTCATGGGTTTCCAGAAGTTTGAATCGTTCATTTAGAGAATTATATGCAATGTCCAGAAAATAGTTTTAAAAGTTTACTTTAAATTTATTCTCCTCTGTTAAAGGTTTGTCGACAGCGTTTTCATCAAATTGACGTTTTTCCTCTTTTGGCTCTAACTTCAGTTTCTGTTGGGAATTCAATTCTGATTTCAAGATTTTCTGCAATTTCATTTGCAGCAATTTTCACCTGATCATATCCCGTTTTCCTGTAATTTTTTACCTTTTCTACAGTTTCGGATAACACCCTTACACAATCTGATAAATTGACCGCTACAGATTGCAATAGCTTTGAAAGAGTTTATTTCAACTAAAATGTCATGCCAAAGAATTACACCACATATAAACTTGTAATTTTTAATGTTTTTTTGCTGACCCTATAGCTCTGACTTCCGTTTCTGCATCCCTGTTGACATCTTCTATTATTTCAATTAATGCATCATAGATTTCCCAAAGTTGAAATCGTAATGGTTTTAACGCATCAGTTCTGCTTGACCATCTTGTAGCACTCAATGGCTTTTGAGTTATTTGGGAAACATTGTTTTTAAGCACTTCCCAATGTTTCGTAGAACTAGAGAGAAAAGTGTGAAGTTCTTGTACTGCAGAGAAAAAAGTTGTTGTTTCTGTAGAAGAAGACACTGCATCAATCACAACAAGGTTTGAAGAATGGCATGCACAGGGCACATAAAACGCCCTTGGATATTTTTCAGTTATTCTGTTTTGAACACCCATTCTTACTCCTTTCATATTAGAACCAT
Organism: Cheiracanthium punctorium; assembly: GCA_038373885.1. Lineage (NCBI taxonomy): Eukaryota > Metazoa > Arthropoda > Arachnida > Araneae > Cheiracanthiidae > Cheiracanthium > Cheiracanthium punctorium. The sequence continues at coordinate 6,153 of JAWZYV010015760.1, forward strand.
TATCGTATCCTTGTCCTCTAAGCCACTTTAACTCGAAACCTAATTTCTCCAAATGTGGCAGAATAAGCTCTGTCAAACCCTCTCCGGTGGAATCACTAACTTCTAAAAATCCAATGAAAAATTCCTCAATTTCATATTTATTTGTTTGGAGTCAAAGGCACCGACTCTTATTGTTAATGATCGTTGTTTAATATGGCTTATGTCTGGAGTACAATCGCGGTTATCGAAAAATATTTAGCTGTTTTCGTAATTACGACAACCTTTGTTTAAAACTGTAGATCCCATTAAATTTATCCACTCACCTTGAATGTTATTACTTAAATAGGTCACAGACCATTTATTACATTCGCGTTGAACTCTTCTAATATGTTCTTCCATAACTGACTGAAACACATGTTCAGTTGTTCCACGAAAAGCTAAGCATTGTGAGGCCAGTAGTGAAATTATTGATACAATTCTTTTTAAAACACATCTCCAATGTTGAATTTCGAAGTCCATAATTCTTTCGTACTCAGCGTCGATAGTTTTTTCTGCTTTAATCGAATGTCTAGTTCCTGCCATGATCTAAATGGATTTCTATGGTTCGCAGATTTTTCGTATGGTTCGCAGATTGTGAGGGCTCGTGTAAGATTTCTCCAGTCAGAGTAGCCTTTTTTAGGCCAGTCACTACTAGCAGACGAATTATCAAATAATACACAACAAAAACAAAAAACGGAAAACGGAATAAATTAACCAACTTCTCTCAAAACTTTTAAATAATGCGAGGGACACAATTTACGTCTTCCTTTGTTAACAGGAAATTCGAATTTTTTAATTTGATGCGCACACCTTTCAACCACTATTTGACGAGTTTCAGATGACATGCATAAAGCATTCCATAATGCAGAGTCAGAAGGTATTTCATGTAATATATTCAGGCTGCCAGTGCTACCGAACTCTTGATTAACTTCTGAAGATGCTATATTTTGATTCTCTTCAACAACTTCTATCTCAACCGGTATTGCAATAATTAGTTATGTCTCGTACAACTAATTGTTTCACCCACCATGTGTATGTTATATGATATAGACCATAGGTTCCCAACCTTTTTTGAACTGGTGCCCCTTTTCTAGTGAATATTTCAATACCGCCCCCCTCCCACTCCAGAGAAACAAGAGCGTACATAGTGCATGGTGAAAACAAGAATTAAATTAAAAAAAAATTACTAATAGGTAGACTATTGTTGGAATTGAAACGCTACTGAATTTATTCTTAATTTAAAAAAGAGGAATAAAAGTTTTAGCTTACCTGTTATAAGGACAGGTAGGGGTTTTAATGATACGAAGTAATAGATAATAAACTATTGCTTTCTAAATAAATAAATTGACAATTTCAGAGAGCAATCAAAGCGCATACTTAATTATATTAAAAGGTATTTTTATTAAAATTTATTTATGAAAATATTATCAGCGTAATTTTTAAGTCTTTTTTAGACTATATTTCGTTAATCTTCCCACGCACCTCCGTGCCATTTCAACGCCCCCTAATTTTCTCTGGGTCTTTTACCGCCCCCCTGAAAGCCTCAAACGCCCACAAGGGGGCGTTATCGCCCACGTTGGGAACCTATGATATAGACTAAAGACTAATTAAAAGAATTTGTTCGATAATAAAGCGCTTTTCGTCTGCTGTAAATTAGATTTTAGTACATAAGAATGAAGTACAGGAACTTCCTATACAATATTTGCCTTTCTGCATTTCTTTTCTGAAAAAGTTTTAAGAATTTCACTAAAATCAATCCCCTCTAATATTTCGCCCTCAGTACTCATAATACTTAAATAATTCAATCTTTCATCGCTCATAGTACTCCTTCTGTCGTCTTTTATTAATTTTAACTTTGAGAAACTACGTTCCCCATTTGTATTAATCACCATCATAGTAAAAAAAAAAAAAAAATACGCATGGCGATTTCAACTTTGGGAAAGGCGGAAAGAAGAAGTCGTGTACAAGTATGCAAATTATAATACAAAAGTGAAATGCTGAAAGTTGTCCTCTTTGAATCATTACTACTGGCCTTCTCTTCAGAATCATGAACAATGAACATTATTCCTTTCTGCTCCTTCTGCTGATTTTCGGATAGTTTATATCAATACATTTCTCGCAGAGTTGTTACTTCTTCCATTATGTTATATTTGAGATGCATGCTATCAAATATAAGGTATTGTTGATGTCGTTTTTATAATAAGAAGCCAAATTTTCGCAATACTGTGTTATCTCTTCCTCTTCCAAGTCGTGAATCCTCTCGAAAAATCCAAAATTTTCGAAAATTATTTCAAAAGCTTGAAGACGTTTTCTTAAGTTAGACGTCAGACAAGACTTTAAGCCTTTTTTTTTTCCAAATAATAATTTTGGGAAGAGCGTTTTTCGAGCTGAGGGCCCCTTTTAAGTTGAGGCCCCTGGCGACAGATGGGTTCGCGTATGCGCTAAGAGACGGCGTTGTATGTATGTGTAAATTTATTACGCTTAAATGAGTATGAAAAGGGTCACATAAGGCAGACCTGCGACAGACCTATTTTATGCAGCTCCTTGAATGGGCGCTCATACCTAAGGGCGAAAATGAGCTCCCCCCCCCAAAGCTCTCAGAAAACGTATATACTTCCGCAATTATTTATGTATTGTTGCAACGTGGAAGTGATTAACGTGGTTTTCGGGGCAAGACCACCGATTCCCCTCCCCCTTACAAATGACTTGGCAGATCTCTACAAACTACAAACACTCTTATGGGCGGCCATAGCGTCTTGAATTGCGCCTCCTCTGCTCGGAGCAGACACACTAGCTACCTTTTACAACTATTGGGTTGGAGGGAAAGTTCTGTCGCATTTTAAATAGGCAGGTGATTTTTCTTGTAAATAAAAACCCATCTGGCTAGTGGGTCAATCGGATTTTTTTTTTTTGTTTTTTAGCTGCTGTATAATATAAAAAGTGCCCTTTTTTACCATTCATCATTTACTTATGATATTTAAAGTGAAAAACATGTCAGTTAGATAAAGTGCATTTACGACACTGCATTTTATATGAATTCCAAAAAGGAAGAAACGCATCGGTTGAATGTAAAAATTTATGTGCGGTATTTGGAAAAGATATTGTAAATGTTCGTACTTGTCAAAGATGGTTTAGCAAATTCGTTTCGGGGATCTGAGCCTCAAAGGAAGTGATCTATCTGGACGACCATTTGTTTGTGGTGGGACAGGAAAGTTCCAGTGTACTACGAATTGCTGAAACAGGGAAAACCATCAACGCGGATCTCTACTACAATCAGCTGGATAAATTGAATGCAGCTATCAAAGAAAAAAGGCCAGAATTAGCGTCCAGAAAAAGAATAGTGTTCCACCACGATAATGCTCGCCCTCATACTGCAACGGTGACACAACAACCCAACAAACACACACCTGCTGGCGGAGTACCTTGCCAGTGCCTTTCTGCCTTTACGTCCAGTACCGGCCCGGCACTGCAAAAAGTAACTGAATCGCACCAAAAGTGGTCGCCCGAGAAGTACCTTGACAGAAGCCCGGGAAGGCAACGGCACTCTGCTGGCATACTGCATGTGCCGGCCGTTACTCACAATAAAGGCACTGGCCCATTAAATTTATAATGCCCAAAATGAAACGGCCGGGTGCTGGTTATTATTAAAAATAAAGGCACTGGCCTGGTACCTTAACAGTGACTACAAGGTAATGGGACGGTACCGGATTAGTGCCTATTTACAGTAATGCTGCCATAGTTAAAATACGAGCCAGTGGCGGATTCGGGGTAGGGGGCTTATTCATCAACCCCCACCCACCCCACCCCAGAAGAAAAAACATTCTTTAAGGGTAACATTTTGAAAGATAAAAAACAACATAAATGAAAGATAAAAAACAGCAAAATCCGTTGGTCAATCGTTTGCAAATTATGTGCGCCTATCATTAGTGAATTGTGTGCAGTTTTCATAAACTGCAATTTTCTTACAAATTTGATGTCGCAAAAGATTTTTTTTTTGTGAGAGAGGTGGTAACACATTTCAGAACTAACATAAAATCATTTATATACAGTTTAATTTCAATATTTCAGAGTTAGAGATTTTATAAATGAGTTATAATACTTTATGGTTGATATATATATATATGTGTGTGTGTGTGTATTTGTACTAATCAAAATCTTACAGGAAGTAATAATAAATAAAATTGTACTATGGTTACACACATAACTTTAGGGTAACATTTTGCTTTATTGTACATTTTGTTTAGATCAAATTATTTTTTAAATCTTAGCTATTCTGAAAAGACATTTTCTGTATCTATATCTGTTATATACTGCATGATTTAAATTTTATGGAGGAAAGTACTTTTATACACTAAAATAAGTATCATTAGTAACATCACCGACTTAAAAAAAGTCACCAGTTTAGTAGCCATTTTCTCAATTTTAGTTCCCAAAATAGTAACATTTTTGAATGATTTTGTAGTTAAGAAATAAACATGCTTAATTTAGCTTCATTTAAGAAGGATTGAATAAAGTGATAAATTTAAAAACTTCATATATATATAACAGAAAATATAATACATTTATTTTTTAGCACGATTAAAAAAACAGATTAGAATGTTTGCTGAAAGCTCAGTAGCAGCTTTACAAAAAAGGGGAGTTGACAAAAACCAACACCAGATTTTCAAATGAGTCGCCTGGAGTATGGTACAGGTAGCCAAAACTTGAAAATAGTATGAAAATGACGTTTTTTGGTTCAAAAAGTCGCCTAATTTTTAAATTAGTTGCTAAAGTCAGCGGTGGATACCGTGTGTACATTAAAAACAGTAAAAGTAAAAATTTACCTGTAATATTTTCCCGACTGTTTAAAAAATGTAAAATCCAATAGTAAAACTTTGAAATCCACTTTCTGCATCCATAACCAGCAAGATATCACTGCAGAAGCAAATCTTATTATAATTATTATTGCTCCTAACAGAGATATCTTACTAGTCTATAGCAATAACCTTCTTGAAAGTCTGCAAAAATCTTTGTATCCCAAAAAGCGTATTTCATAACTGGCTTCCCGCTCAACGTTTCAAGATTTGCGAAACGAAATGAAACATCAAAAGAAAAAAGAATATGTTACTCTACTCATATGGACACGAAAACTCGCCACTTCCTTTTTAATGAAACTCGCCAATCTTCAAATGCATAAAAAATTCATTTGTACTTCGTATAAATAATCTGAATTAATGTAGCCAAATTCACGATAACAGTTCGATTCTTGGTGCCTTATCGTCGTGCAACCATGAGAAATTAGTTGACCACGGTAGATATATTGATCTCTTGCTTCCCGTAAGGAGGCTCGTAAAAGGGTGTGAAATAAAACATTTGATTCGAGATTAATCGAAACAGATAGAAAGAAATAATATGTAAATACTGGTTCATTGCTGAATTTCTAACAAAATAGCTGCAGGAGCTCTAATTTGTTTTATTGTAAATTTGAGCATTAATTACCGAAAAATTTAAGTAATCTTTTGTTTTATCACTGCTATATTTAATATAATAAAAAATATCGATAGAAGCAATTATGTAGGCTGTTAAAAATTTTAATTTAATCTAAAATTCTCCGGGAAAAAAAAGACTACAAGGCTGAGCTCTCATGCAAATTAAATCCTAACTGGTCTTCGTGTAATACTCTCTAACATATTTCTGCACCCTAATTCGGTAGATTTTAAAAGGGGCTTAACGTAGAAAAAAGTCTCGAAATATGTTTTTCAGGAAAAATTTAGCAAAATTGTAAAAAATTAATATAAATTATAAAAATGTTAAGATTAAAATTCATAATTCTGCACATAGTGGGGGTTATATACTGTCATATACAGAGTGGAGGTTCCACTGTCTGTGTAGTAAACATTTTTATAGCATACTGAACTCGTTTGTATTATTTTAGTTTTTAGTACTAAAATATTTGAAGGCACAATATGAGCTTCTCCCCTTACTTCCCCCCCCCCCCTCAAAAAAAAATCTTTGCAGTGACCCTGCCTTTGGGTGCCCGGAACTTATATCCCCTAACACTTCTACACCGTATGAATGTGAAACAATATTATTTAATTAAAATAACGAAATTTTATGCCAACACTACGAAATATATATAGGCCCATTACTGCCAAATAGTGCTGGCCCGGTACATTTTAAGCAGTACCACGCCGTTAAATTTTTGTGCATGTCATAGACACATGGCAGTTCGCCGTTACTAGTTATGTACCGGCGCCTATGCACTTTTCAGGCAATGGTACTCCAGTGACTTCCAGACGATGGCTATCTACCTTGCTCCCGGTATACGGCACTTCGCCAGCACGACGGGTACCCGGCCGTGATTTTGCGGGCAGTTGTGTGTTTGCTGGGAAAAACTGAATGCGTTAGGATGGTGTCACGTTGACACAACGTGCATATTTTTAATGAAAAATTATTAACACAAATCCTAATTAATATTGTCTAAATTTAAATTAATAATCTATTAATAATCTAATTTAAAAGTTTTTAATAATAACTATCTTTTAAAGTTTTCATTTTTCCTCTTGGCCTTCTCAATTACAGCGCATTAACGTACTTCTAAATCATTTCCCTCTTATCAGCTGCTTTGAAATAAAATAACAGTTGACGCCGGCTAAAAGAATAATCATAACATCCCTTCGCTCGCATATGTTTTCTCTGCTCTGCTGAAACAGATGTGTTTGCAGTTTTCCTCTGCTGTGCAAGAAGCATATTGCTCGAAAAACATCTGCTAAAATTGTTCCAGAAAAATCGAGCTCCCTTTTTCTATAGCAGTAGGTCTAACGGTCATTTTTTTTAAGCAGTTGGAGAGTAATTTTCGGTGGGGCAAGCCGCTCACTTCACGTGAGGAGGCTTTGCCCGCCGACACGCATCAACACTGTAATTTTTATGAAGATGCTCCCCTCAAGTCATCATGTTTTTATATGTGTATTTTTATCAAGTTTTCAATAATCAAGTGAATCTGATGTTCTGAGCAAATAAATATTTAAGCCAAAAAGAAAAAGTGATATGTGATCTCATCTTTTCTTTGTTGTGTGGTTCAGTGTTCCTTCCATCACTGTAGGAGAATCGACGAGCGGAAAGATGGATGTCTCTCGCCACAACAAATACTATGGGTCAAAACTTTGTTGGCCCACTCCTTCAAGTGTGTGAATCGTCATTTTGTTGTGTTTCGCGGATTTGTTTGCTCGTACTCGAAGTGAAATAACTACGATGCCGATTTAACAAAAATCTTTTTAATTCCGCTGCATTCACATGTAAATCTTGATCCTCTCTACAAAGCTCGATGCTTAGTTTTAATTCTAAACAACGCTTCGAGTTTCTCCATGATATGCGACAACAAATACCAACCAACACTTGTATTTACGTATTTACGATCACCACCTTCCACCGTACATCTCCATTGGATAGATGGGAAGTCCTTAGTCACCTACTGTATTCACCTGACATTGCACCATCTGATTATTACCTGTTCAGATCTCTGCAAAATTATCTAACGGGGAAAAAAATTCAAGTCTTTTGAAAGTGTTTCTAAGGCAGTTTCTGACTATTTTAACTCCAAGGATGAGAACTTCTACAAAACAGGAATTCACAAATAACAACATTTAACAAATAACGGAGCATATATAATTGATTAATATTAAACACATATTTTTATAAATCAATTCAAATATTTTCTTAAAAATACGACAGAACTTTCCCTCCAACCCAATATTTCCAGAGTTAAATATTTGAAATGCTGCTCGCGAATGTTGTAGCAGAATTATAAAATTATAGGCGGGAAAAACTCATTTAAATAATTGCATTAACATACTAGTGTAGGACACACTAGTCGTTGCCCTTAGCTTCTTTGCCCTTAGTTGTTGCCCTTAGCTTGTTGAGCTATTTTGAAAAACATAGAACAGTAAAACTCGTTAAAATTCTTTTGAACCATCTAGTTTTGCGCCCCGCTCCTGCCCATTTTCCTGGCAGGGGCCAGCCTCGCCAACCTCTAGCTAGGGCCCTGCGCCCCATTTTTTCAAATTTTAGGCTTTCTGCCACCTGCGCCTGCTTCCCATCTCAGTCTTTTAGACTGTTGCCTTGTTCTTTCTCAGTTTCGACGTTTTGCCATTCTCTATTTTTCCTTAACTTATCGCCCGGGGTGGACCACATCTTCCTACATCACTACTTACGAACATTATTTTTACGTACACTACCCACCTTCGTACGCCATTTTCCAGCGTGATTTTAAAAGAAAATTACAAGATTTCTAACAGGCGACTGTAAATAATGCCGCCAGTTAATGACGACAGCCAGGTAGCCGCTATGTTACTGGTGAAAGAAAAAATTAATGTAAGTTTTCATAGCCGAGGCAAAGAAAAATAATCCAAAAATGAAAATAACTATTTTCAAGCTACTTGAATTAATGTCTGTCCGAGTACCGCAGTGGTCTGGGCGCTAAACTCCGTTCCCATAAGAACACGGCAAGTGAAGCAGCATCCGGCTTGGCCAGTGCTTGGGAGGGACTTCCCCCTCTCGTCCGCTGTACGCTAATGGGAGCTGGTGCACGTAAAATCCGTCGTGGCTCCAAAGTCCTCCAAGTTGTTAAACGATACCTCTGGGGGTGCCGATTTCAGGGGGTTGGTCCCTCCTCTGGAATTGGTTCAAAATTACGGGACCCCGAGCTAAGACGGACTTCCTCCCACTGGGGCTCATTGAAATGGAAGCCGCTCCTTCTGACTGACTGAAAAAGTACGATTCTAGGAGTTCCTAACTGTAAAAGTCTTACCTCCAGTTTGTTCTAGGTGTCATTGTGCGAGACCTAGGTGAGATGTTCGAGGGAGGATGTGGGGGAGCCCACATCAGTGAGGGTGAGAACATAAGTTGCTCTTGGATGATTTTGGAAAGTTTTTCAGTCAAGTCAAGAAATGGCCGTGACTTGGAGGGGGGGGAGGGGTCCAACAGCTCGATGGTCTACCCAGCTTCCCCTCACCGACTAGCGGTGATCTTCGGCTGGGTTGCTAGACTGAGTGCTGGGCCTCCGCGAGGAGAGAGAGGGCGGCCTTCGGCCGTTTTCTGTAGTGGGGATCACTATGATCATAATCTGGTAGTTCAGCGATTATCTCGTTGGGGATAGAGCCCAGTTTGTTGTGGAACCTCTTTGCAAGCTTGTGGAGCTGTTTGGTCAGTGTGTTGATGTGCAGGTCTTTTTTAATGATGCGGTTTAGCAGGAAGGTCGGGCCATGCCGTATGATGCGGAGGAAACGTGCCTCAGTGGAAGAGAGGCTGGCAATGTGGCTCTTCGCAGCGTAAGCCCACACTGGGGCGGCGTAGAGAGCAATGGGTCTGATTAAAGCCTTGTAGATGATGGCTTTGTTCTTCGTTTTTTGTTTGCGGGTGTAGATGAGGCTGCTGACTCCATCAAAGGCGGCCTTCATTTTGCCTCTGGTTCGGGTGACGTGCTTCTTCCACGACAAGTTTTTGTCAATAGTCACTCCTAGGTATGAAGCTGAGTTTTCCCACTCAATAGCCCTGGAGTTGATGATGAGTCTTGAGGGGGGCGTCTTGTTCCCCATATGAATTGCACTACATTTTTGCGCATTCAGCTTGATTCTCCAGTTGAGCATCCAGAGTTCAATGGCATCAAGATGCGCCTGAAGGGCACTTCTTAAAAATCTACTGTTTGGATGCCTTGCAATAATTTTGCTAGGGTTTAACTTCACTTTCCAATTTCTCATCCATAAGTCAATGGCATCGATATGGGATTGCATGGCATTTTTCAGGAATCTGGGGTTAGCGTGCGATGCGTAGATCGCAGTATCATCAGCGTACAACGCCAGGCTAGTATATGGATGCTTGGGGATATCATTCGGGTATAAGTTGTATAGCGTGGGCCCGAGTATAGAGCCCTGTGGGACTCCACTATTGATGGTGAAACGGCTGGAATACGCCCTTCCAAGACGCACAGTAAATGTTCTCCCAGTGAGATAATCGTTGATCAGTCTGACAAGTCCGTCCGGGATGTTGAGCCGTATTAGTTTAAATATTAGGCCTTCGTGCCATACCTTGTCGAACGCCTTGGAGACGTCGAGAAGGACAATGGCCGTGTGATGTTTGCATTGGAGACCCTCCGCTAGTTGGTCCACCACCCTGTACAGCTGGTGGACCGTACTATGGCCTTTCCGAAAACCGAATTGTTCCGGTATTACAACATTGTTCAGCGTCAGATGTTCGGTGAGCCTGTTTGTAATTATTCTTTCTGCAACTTTGCCCAGGCTGCTGAGCAGACTGATGGGACGATACGCTGTAGGCTGTGTTAGATCTTGTTTTGGTTTTGGTATTGGGATGATGGTGGCGTCCTTCCAACAGTGCGGGAAGTGGTGCCGTTGTAAGATTAGGTTAATAAGCACAGTTAGCTTCAATATAGTGACCGCAGGGAGGTGCTTAATAATCTGGTTGGTGATCCCGTCACTACCTGGGCATTTTTTGATAGGTAGGTGTTCGATGATACCAAGGACCTCAGAGGGGAGGGCCGGCTGTATAGGAACTCTTATGCTTTGGCAGAGGAACTCGCTGATGGAGGGAGTAACGTTAAGCGGAGACTGCTCTTCGTTAGTAAATTGCGTCTCGTAAGCCGCGGCAATTGCATTGGCTTTGCCTTCTTCATCAAAAAAGATTTGCCCGCCAGTTTTGATAGGTGGGATGGTTAGACTTTGATTCTTCAGTCGCTTAACGGCTCTCCAGAGGGAGTTGTTTTCGGGGCCGAGTGTTTCGATATAATCGGTCCACTGGGCGGTTTGGTGTTTTCTGATTTCACAACTAACCTGCCTTCTAAGGGCTTGGTAGCGCGTACGGTCCTGTGGGCATCTTGATGCCTGGTACTTGCGTCGGGCGCAGTTGCGCCGGCGTATGAGTACTTGTATACTACCAGGAAGACTCCTGCCGTTGTTGTGGTTCGCAGGCTTGGACGAGGCCAAGTGGGCTTTTTGTATTTCCTCTGTCAGTTCTAAGGCATAAACGTCAATGTCGGTCTCCTGGCTATTGTCTGGGAGGTGCTGTGGCGCGTCTATTAAGTGCCCTACGAACTTCGGCCAATCCGTTACCAGTCTTGGCCTTTGGGGCAAGACGAGATGCTTGATATTGATTTCAGAGTAGATCGGTAAGTGGTCCGAGGTAAATTGCTGTATGGTGGTAACTTCAGGTGTTCCGTCGAGATTATGTACCATGAAATCTATAGTGGACTCCCTGTCCCCGACGAAGTGCGTGGGCGTGGGCGGAAATGCCAGCTTTAAGTGGTCTTCTATTAATAATTTTAGCAGTTGGCATCCATATGCTGAGTTCCGTCGACAGTTCCATGCCATATGATGGGCATTGAAATCGCCAATCACGATACACTTTTGGCTGTGGTTAAAGAGCTTCTGGATGTCGGACGCCGGAAATCGGCTATTTTGCTTAACATATGCTGAACAGATTGTAGTTCTTGGATTTGTATTAATGGTGATGGCCACCGCCTCAAGCGAGCTGAATGTGATTTCAGTTACTCGTGTGTGCGGAATGGTAGATTTCACGTAGAGGGCCACACCCCCACTGATGCGGCCGCTGCGTGGGCGGTCAAGACGGTGTAGTTGATAGTTGGGGATTTGATACCCCCTGTTGTGTTGAAACATAGTCTCCTGCACGCAGGCGATGTCAAAATCCCCGTGCGAAAGGAAGTTCTTGAACTCGGGGAATTTCCCATGGAGGCTATTTGCGTTCCATGAGAAAATTTTTAAGTTACTCCGTTCCATCATGGCGGTTGAAGTAGCGGTTATACAGGTTCAGCATTTGAAATGCTTGATCGATTGGCTTTGTATGTTGTCGCATCTTTTGGGCGACCTCTTTAAGCTGGATGTTGAGCGACAACGCCTGCCTATATATAGGGGGATCTGTCACCGCAACCATGGCAACAATAATACCGGCCGAGGAAGCTACGCGGGTCACGTGACGTGACGTCACTATTTCCGTCCTTTGCTTCTCGGGAGCTAGCGGTGCCTAGAAGGCTAGCAGTCCCGTTGTGTTATTGTTTCATAAGAGACCACGTTGTTTGCGATTTTTAAAATCGTTTTAAATTAAAAATGCCAGATCGTTGCTGTGTACCTGGTTGCTCGTCGAATTATAACAAAACTGGCAGATATATATCAGTATTTAAACGCCTACTTTAAACGTATCAGTAGTCAAACCACAATTGCCATTACTGATGTAATGAATCAATTGTTATCGAATGGCTCAGTGTTTATTTTAACTACTAAATTTCAGACCGATAAATTAGAAAACCGATTTTCTCAATATAGACAAATGTCTGGAGGAAATTATCATGTTTCTGTCCAGCAGGTTTTGGAATCTGAACGGAAGCTAAAATTAAAATCTGTACTACAAATTCATTCTAACAAATATGGAAACATCCCTCTGAGAAATTTTGTAACAGAATTTTCAGGAACCAGCCAAGAAGCAGTTTCAGACCAAGATGTTGACATCGAACCGTTTTCAGAAATAATATATGATAATGTTAATTTAGCCCAAATATCAGAAACCGAGGCTAAATTTTTAACATACATTGCTGGATATTGTGCAAGTAAGATCAAAACAAATTGTAACGGTTGTATTGACTTTTGTATCATGGAAAAAGAACTGCTAGTAGAAAATCAACATGGAACATTAGCTGAATCCAACTGTGTGTACCTTGATATAATAAATAGAGGTGGTTTAAAATATCCAACCGAACACATAATTTTGCTAGTTTCAGTTTCTTTTTTAATTTTTCAAAAGTTAATATCTCGGGAATACGAAGCCCACAGTCTCCAAACACAGGGAAAACAGCACCGACTGACGACTAAAATTGTTCAGTCGCATTTAAAAGCCAACAGCATAGGATTTATAAATGACAAATCTTCACAGTGTAATTGCCCTTATGAAATAATAGTATCATCTGTAATTAAAAGTTTTATGAATATATGTTTAAATAACTGTGTGAAAAATTGTGCTCAGATCACCAGGAAAAATCTGATGAAAGAAAACTGAAAAAATTCAAGAAGTAATGTTCATATGGTGTGTACTTAAATATGATATTTACGAATAATAATATATTAATTTTGGTTTTCACATTCTTATACAGTTCAATGTAAATAGATTTCATCTGTCTCGGTATTATTCTAAATTCCTGCACTAATAAAACATAGGTATATGTGCAATTTAAAGGATTAGTTTTACGTTTTCTTCAGAAAAGATTGGATTTGTTCTTGAGCTGTTTCATGTATCTGAATTATATTAAATGGCTACTTAAATATATATAAATTTATTCAGTGAAGTAATAATGATTATTTTGCTCAAGTACTATTGCCATTTTTGGGAAAACAAAAGCGTTTAAAGATATATTTACACGTACATATACATTTAATTTTGGTTTAGTTACAATAAAAATAGTTTATATGTCAAGAGTTTTTAACTGTGCTAGAATTGATCAATGTTTAATATGTGTTCTTCGGTAAAATAATGGTTGGATTTATTTTAATATTTTTCATTTATATTGTTATACATGTACTTTAAGGATATACATGCTGTGCGCAAATTGTGAAAAAAATATATTGCTCTAAATGTAAATAATATTTAATTCTTTATAAAGCCTTAAAAATACTAATAAAGTGCTTTTATTATGTTTATTATGATAATTTTAAGATAATTAGAAAGAAAATAATTTATCTTTTTTATTTATATAAAATTGTTTATTTAATCTATTAATTTATATAAAAATAATTAAGAAAATATCTGGCAACCGCAACGCTGTTGCCAGAGGGCATTAGCAACAACAACAACATGTCTGTCCGATATACAACCATATTTTAAAAAATCCTCTGTTAGTCTCCTTATAATTAATTCAACGATAAGGATTCTGTCGCCCCTAGCAAAGAGCAAAGGCAGATAGATCCATGGAGATGGAACAGAAGAGACAATCCCCTGAACAAATATTTAGACAAGATAAAATGGTCTTTTTGACAATGTTGACATATTTCATGCAATTCTGAATTAGTACTCAAGCTTTGCGCCTCGTAGAAATATATATATATATTTTTTTATATAAATCTGCCCATATCAAAGGTAGGACTTTTTTCTCTGTCCCCCAACTGACAGCAATAAATAATTGTTAATTAAAAAAAAAATAATAATAAAAAATAAACTAAAAAAAACTTTTTTTTTTCAAATTTTACGTGTTATACAAGTAGGCAATGGTTAATCTAGGCCTGCCACCCCTTTGAAGTGCCGCCTGATGTAACCGCCTCTCTGCATCATAGCACGGCACGGCCCTGGAGCGGAGCCTATTGTATTGTAACTTTTCAATGATGAATGCGAACGAAATAAATATGAGTTCAAGATTTAAAATTAGAAGCAGAGGGGAAAAAACAGCGATCCATCGCTGATAAAATGCTTCGTAGTACATATCCATCTTACCGCAGAGGTTGATTTTCCTTTTTTTTTTTTTTTTTTACAAAGAACTATTATATTAAATTGAAATTTTAATTGCCTTTATAATTTTCCTATTAGATTTAATTTCATAACAGGATACAATTACGGTGGTAGGCGAAATGTGCATAACTTTACAATAAATTTCGGATAATGAATGTATGTTGTAATTTACAATACAACAAATTTGGGCTCCTGCACTTCTTTTATTAGAAATTGACTTTTCCTTAAAACTTTTCTGAATCCCCCACCAAATGGCCGCACTACAAATTACAGATTTTTTTTTCCTTTTCTTAATTTGCTTTCATTCTATTGGAGTTGCCAACTGCTCCGCAATAAAATTAACCACTTTTGCGGGCAATAATTTTTGGATTAAGTTATAGCGAAATTTCGAGGTTGAATTTGTAGTCAGCTTGCCTTAAAAAAAAACTGTTTACCAAAAATTACTTTTTACAGAAAGTGGTTAATTATATTCCGGAGCATTTGACAACTGTGTTCTATATATACTCAGCAGGTATGTGTTTACAACATTCGAACACTTTCCCAAGAGAAAAACGTTTTTACTTTTCGTCAGTTAAACAGGTGGTATTTTGTGAAATGTTCAGAAAATGTGAATATGAAACTACGAACCAGAAACTGCCCCATGATAATCATATCATCTAGAATTGTGTATATATTCAAGCACGAGTACCCATACGTATGGGCAGGGAGGGGGGGGGGCTTGCTCCCTACCACATATTATCGTTATGATTTACGGACTGGTATAACGTAGATGTGGTTCAACACAAACATATCTTTCTGGGGCAGAACCCTTGACTTGCTCCCCCCCTCCCCCCTACAAAAATTCATATGGGCGCCCATGAGCACGGGTCCTGTGAGAGTTGTAAATGCAAAGCTAGATTAAACTCTATCAGGGTCCTTTGGATATAAAATTCATAAGACCCCAGCCCACATACTTTGTCTATGCTTTTTTCCTTTGTTTACTTATCTAATCAGCATTGCCGTCTTAACAATATCGGGTGTCTGGGTGATAAAATCAACCTGCTCCCCTCCCCCCCACTCTACTGAAATAATATAATAATAATAGTAATTTTTTATTTAATACTTACACTAAAATAAAGTTAGGTATATTTTCAAACATCGAGTTTCATTTTTCGGTCTTTTAAGTGGACAACTTTTTAATGACATCGTCTGTTTTGAAATCTATTTTCGGTTCAGTAGTTATTATGGCCATATCTGTCAATCTATCTTGGGTCATTGCTGATCGTAGAGTGTTTTTATTATTTTCAATTTTGGAAAAGACCTTTTTGCCTTCTGCTACTGTCACAGGAAGTATTAAATATATGCGTGAAGATGATGAAACGTTAGGAAACACGGACATTAAATTACTGGAATATATATATATATATATATATATATATATATATATATAATTATTAGATAGAGGGGAGTTACATTTTAACAACATTGGTGCCTTGATTTATAAGAAATCAAGGCACCAATTCCAATTCATTAAATAGCTCTTTTCCGTTAATATTCGATTTGTTTTCATGAGTTAACTTTAGTTCTAGTTTGAGATATCGTGCTCTTTTTTTTTTTTTTTTTTTTTTTTTTTGTCTCGAATTTCCTCCAAATTTCAATGTTTTGCGAAAATAAAAATTTGTGTTCTGTTAACAAATCGAATCTGTAATTTAATTGTAAAATTGGCGTGTCAAGGAACAAAAAACCAAAATTTACTATAAATTTTGTTTTATGGTCTAATATGGGCTCATCTGCAGCCTCATAATTAAAATATCTTTTTCGGGGACGTGGATGAACGGTTTCGCTAAATTCAAGTTCACATTCTAAATTTTCAGCAATTAATCTTGAATCATGCAGCAATTGCTGAAATGCAAAATGTGCGGTATACGCCTAAATCTTTTTTTGACCAGGCCGATCATTTTGAGAGTCTCTAAAAAAAGTCTGACTTTTGGCACGGGCCACGCTCTCCTTGAATTTGCCACTAGGGATGGATGCGAGACGAGACAAACGTTTTTAACATTACTATATAGGGATTTTGCGAGACGAGACAAAGCTTTTCGGCTGTCTTGCGAGACGCCTAATTTTCGTCTCGCGTCCATCCCCATTTTTCAGGCGTGTTTGTTGGAACATAAATATAACTATTGAAGTAATACGATCTAAATCGGCTTGTACATCGCTAGTCACAACTGAGTAATCCGACTGTGCTGAAAACTGCATGAAGGTATTTCTAATTAATATTGGTGCCCATATTTTTTTAGGTACCACAGGCGTAACTTACGAAGGGGTAAGAGGGGGCAATTGCACCCCACCCCCCCAAATTTAAGAAAATTCAGATTTCATCTATTTGAAAATAGTATTTTCTACAATAGGAAACATTTTGCTCACCTAATGTTACATGCCAATTTTTACGCCAATGATAGGTACTATAATGAATGCTTGTTAAGTAATTTTTAAAAGTAGAAGATTACGCATTTGAGTGTATCGAAAAAAAAACTTTTTTTGAAATTCGTTTACTCTCAGTGCTAATTTTTGGCCAAATGGACTCATTAAAAAGTGTGCAAAATTTCAACTCGATTGGTTACTCAACTCTTATGGTCTTCAGTTGCCGCACTTGACCTAATTTTTTTTTGGGGGGGGGATGAAAAAAGCAAATTTTTTATAATTTTCTAAAAAATATAATTTTGTTAATTCCTTGTCCCTATCACTGAAGTTTACCTTAATTGACTCAATAGTAAGTGTGCAAATTTTCAGCTCGATCGATCAATGTGTTCAGTTGCCGCAATGAGCCTAAAGTTTGAAAAAAGTGAAAAAAAAAAAGTAAATTTCTCTGAAACATTCTAGAGACATTTCATTCTTTTAGGATTAATATTTTGTGTTCCCATCAAGTCTCAATCACGTAAATAACGTAAGAAATGTGTTTGCAAAAACCATTAACAAATGGCGCTGTAATCGCAAGTCTCCGTACTCTCTCGATCTGACTCCTGGTGACTACTTTCTGAGCGGCACACTGTAAGATTATGTCTACCAGAGCCATCCAAAAGAATAACTATATTTTTACATAATGATCGTCGATCGATTTTGTCTTGCAGCTCTATCTGTTACCCTTGGCGTACGTGAGGGGAGGGGATGCTTGGGAGTTTCAGTTCTACTTGTCAAATACTTTTCAACAAAAAATCGATACATTTACATGCATTTCGCCTTTTAACATGAGTGTTAAATTAGAAATGACACTATATACAATTTTTGTAGAAAGTAAGTAAATAGGAAATCAAATAAGCTATTTATTTTTATATATCATGACTATCAATGATAATCACATAAGAATTGGGATGAATTAGAAATACCTACAGGTAATCACTTACAGTCTAAATTAAAATTGTTGGAGTAAAAAGCGAAACACTATTAAATTTTAACCAATTCAGTAATATCTACATTACAACCAAATTTTTTGCTATTTTAGCATTGCATAGTAATAAGCTAGTTTAGAAATAGTATTTGTTGCGAGTTTATTTCGAATTTTAGTTTGGACAAATGAAAAGTTGGAAAAGAATCTTTCAATAGCAGCATTGCTTGCTGCTACATTTAAAGGTGTGCAACTAATGAACAGAATTCCTTGGAAATTTCACAAGCTTTTGAAGCATTTTTCCAGCAATAATAAGCACTGACCATTCTAATCACATCTTCTGTAAAATATGAATTCGGATATGGTTTTCCCCTCCGTTCAAAATTAATAAGATAAGCTAACCTAAGCATGACAATGGACTGATTGCACTAGTGACTTACAATATTTGAATACTATAAATTCAAAACAATAAAATGACTGAAACTGATTAATGTAATTTATTTGTTCCCTTCAAAAGCAAAAGGAAGAAAATAAATCTAATAGCCTTACAAGGATATAAGAGAAGTTCTTTAATATATAGTTTTGAATTCATTTTAAATATTTGTTGTATATTAGGCCTTTTTCCATTAAATGATTGTTTTAATTAAAATATGTATTAATGAGCAAATTAAATGTATGATATTAAATAGTACAGAAAATTAATTTAATTATTAATCCCTTAAACTTTATTAAATTCCAAACCTTACTCCACATTATTTAAGGACAATAAGCTTTTTTCATTTTTACCCAGGTTTTTTCAGTTTTTGCCAGTGTCTTGGCAAAATTACCAACCCCGACTCAAAGTTGCCAACTGCTCCAGAATATAACTTCCCACTTTCTGTACGCAGTAATTTTTTTAAGTATTTTTTCAAGCCATTGAATCTCTCTTTATTTATCGCTTCGTAAATTACCTATAGTTAAAGCCAAAAATTACTGCTTTAAAAATGTGGTTAGTTAGACTCCGCTGTAGTTGGCGACTCTGGAAGCTATGAATATGCCTTGAAGTGACAGATAGTTTTGTGAATGTGTAACGGAAAACTCCAGACTTTCAGAAACACCCGTAACTATGACATCCCGATTACTTGGCGTTATGATTTTTAAAAAAAGTCAGTCAGTCGTAGGACTGCACGTCAAAAGTGAAAACTTCTTGTCAAGCTTTCCAAAATTCATATTTATACAGTTAAACAGGTTTTCACACATTATTGCATTTTAACTAACCAAAAATAAATAAATAAATAAATGAACATTTATGAGCGTTTATTCACATTTTTAT
The DNA here is from genome assembly GCA_038373885.1 of Cheiracanthium punctorium. NCBI lineage: Eukaryota > Metazoa > Arthropoda > Arachnida > Araneae > Cheiracanthiidae > Cheiracanthium > Cheiracanthium punctorium. The sequence continues at coordinate 25,337 of JAWZYV010015760.1, forward strand.
ACATTTAAATTCTTCGTAAAAAATTTTTTAATGTTTTTTTTAAGGCTGTCAAGGTATCGCACATTTATTTTTGATATTCTTACAATTTCACATATTTTTGTACATTTGTATACATTTTAACGCAGTTTTCACTTGAGTAGCATTGGAGAATTTCGAATTTTTAATTTAATTACATTTCAAATTTCGCGCTCGATTTGTGGGCACATTTTTAATTTAAAAAGAGAGAGGGAGTGCGCGCACAGGTCGCAACGCAGCACAGCTGGTTGGTACGGTACATCAACGATACAATTTTTTTATCCACGTGTGTTGGATTTTGTTCAATTTAATTAATAATTATGTTCGAGAATTTATTAGTTATTATCTACTTACGTTGTAATGAACAGTAATTCTATTTATTTGTAATGAATGATGGATTTATAATTCAAATTCAAATGCACTGTAGTATAACACTTACAATTCAAATAATGTAGAGTATATAATTATTAACACTCTCCACATTATCAAATTAACTTTATTGCACAATAACTATACAGCTGTCAAAATTAAGAATAGTTTTTTAAATAAATAATCGAAAATTATAGCACATACCCAGATAGAAAAGGGTCTGCCCTTTTTCCAAAAACATATAGATTGTACACAATTTGTTCATAAAAAGTGGATATTTTTGAATATTTTGAAAAAATACACTTGTTGTGCAAATTATATGCAGTTTTTATGCTAACTAAAACAAAAATTTCAGTTTGAAAAGATTTTCAGAAAAAATCTCAAAATCTAATCAAAAAAAATTTTTTTTAATCCCATGCCTAAGTTTAGTGATCACCCATCATGTCACCAAATTTCATTTCTTTTGCTTAAGTAGTTATTACGTGATGTGCAAACAAAAATTTAGGCAGTTTGAAACAATTTTAGGAAAATCCCAAAATCTAATGAATTTTTTAAAAATTTGACGCCAATAGTTTAAGTTTAGTAGCCACATATCATGCCACCAAATTTTATTTCATTCGCTTTTACGTGATGTGCGAATAAAAAATGCGTCACTAACAGAACGACAGACAAACTTTTTTTTATGGTCGTACTAGGGGGGGGGGGGTCCTAAATGGTTAATACGGATAGAAATCGCAAAATTTTTCAATACCAAATAGTGTACAGGTAAAGTCTAATTTTATTTATTTAGATACATAAAAGTTCCCATTCCGAAATTGAAGCAACAATCACTTCAAACTTCGTTCATTTCATCCCAAGTCGAACCAACACCTCCTAGATACAAAAAGCCTGAGAAAAGGAACTTTTACGTCGTCATTAGGTCCACTAATAAGACGTCATCAGGGTTTTGTTTTCACTAAGTAAAATTATTTAGAATTTTTGGTGAACACTTCAAATATTAGAGAATATCTTAAGTTAAAGATAAAAATTGAAATACCTTTCTAATACAAAAGAATTGATAATGACCTATTTCTGCGTCATATCATATAATTAGTAATGGTTAAAAGTTGTCATTTATCGTAAAATTAAATTTTCTATCATAAATTATTTAAATGGTTTATGCATGAGTAAATTCACCACAAATTTTAAATAGTTTTAATTTGTGAAAATAAATCTGTGATGACGTTATGTTAGTGGACCTACTAATACCGTAAAAGACTCAGTTCCCAGGCTTTCTGTATCTGGGAGGTGTTGGTCCATGGGCGCAGGCAGAATATTCACCGGGGGGGGGCAAAGACTACTTTAACGTATGGTTACCATGTTGGAAAGAGTAAAAAAGCAAGGTAAAACACTGCATACAAAAATCCAGGGAGGGCCATTGCCCCCCTTGCCCTATGCTTCCGGCGCCCATGTGTTGGTCGAACCCGTCTGGTGGTTAGAACACTCGCCGTCCACGGTTCCATACCAGTCTCTTGAAGGACGCAGTTTAAAAGTAACTTGAAGTTTTATGTATGATAACAGGTAGCAGCACAGATTTTCTAAGAAAGGGGGAAAACATTTCAGCATGTGACAGCGTAGCTATGACGTCATAATTCATTTTTCCCCCATATGTATCTGAGCGTGACGGTCACGCGAATTCGGTGCTTTTCCCCATCCCAAAAGTGCCCAACGTGCCTAAAGAAGTTTTCACTTAAAAAAAATACTCTTTAGCATTAAAAAAGCAATCATGTCAGACTTGTATTATAAAAACACATAAAAAATCACGTACACACAGAAAGTATGAAATTCCTTTTAATATCATCATGAAAATACATTATGAAACAAACACAATAACAGATCATACTATGTAACCTCGATCACATATTTACAAAATTCAGATGTTCTTGTTTTATTTTTATTATTTTTTTCCCAACACTTTGAGATCTAAGCCCGAGAGTCTCTCAGGGTGAAAGTTCAACTTGCTGACTCCATGAGCTTATCATATTTTCAAATATCATTTACGAATTTTTAAGTTGTAATAAACATTTATATATATAAGGCATAAAAAAACAGTACATAAAAATTAGAATTAGTCTTTTGATGGCATTCGGTAGCCAATTCTGTTGTCTTTGAATACAGAATTTACTAAATAATTTTTATTTACAAATAAAACCCATTTTCGTGTATTCGCAGACGACTTAGGTAAGTTTTCATTGGCCAAGTTTTTAAAATTTCATCTTCACATCAAACGCAGTTTTATTAAATTATAAACTTTTAAGAAATATCTTTTGTTTATTATGTGAATATTAATCACAGTTAACACATGTGGAAAATATGATAACATGTGGAAAACAATGAAAATAATGAACATGATAACATGTGGAAAAAAAATTTCTTTTTTTTTTTTCCTTCTTAAAAGATTTTAAGAAAGCTAAAATTTTGCTACTAATTTTAAAATTATACTCCTTTAATTTTTTCGTTTCAATTTTTTATATTGTAAATGGTAATATCTGCTGTTGGTCTCTCTGATTTTAGCATAAAAATCTTAAAATCGATATTTTCGTCAAGTTTTGATATTTTGTGGGTGCTGAGTCCCCTTAGAATGATGTTTTATTTTGCAGAACATTTTTTTTTTTTCATTTCAGAAGAATGCTTTTTCCAATAATTTCTCACTAAATATTCATTCTTAGTACACAATATAGTTTCTTTATTACGATTAAGAACATTTCATGTTTATCATGGAAATAAGTTATAAAACTATATATCTTCCAAGTATTATTTTAAAAATCATGAAAAACTCTACATCTCAAACTATGAACAATATGAACAGCATCATCAAAAAACGCTATGAGTAACAATTTATGAGTATGAATTAACTTGTAAAAGTGTAATTTAAAAATCCAAACATCATCCAAAAAATTCCATTATCAAAGACTTGCATTATAAAAGTACATAAAAATTCACGCACAAGCGAAAAATATGGAATTCTCTTAAGTAGTGAAAATACATCATGAAACATTTGTGAATACATTATGAAGACACTGAATATCACATCATATTGTGCAAGCTCTATTATAGAGTTACAATTTCTTTAACACATCTTCAACAAAAAATGCTTTGAAGCAAGAGATCGTTTTGTGAAATAATAATTCACGCTTGCTTGCGTGATTTTGAAAAATGCTGTCTAATCTAGCATCTATTTTGAATAACTCATATACATGCCAAACTTTGTACTATTAGCTTTAAGGACACGTGGAAAATCTCGGCGAGTAAAAACAGGTAGTTTTTGCAAAAAAATTTAATATCAGGTATTTTATTTAAATACCTGATATAAAATTATTTATTTATTATTTTCTATCTCTATTAGATAGAAAAGAAATTTCTTGTTATACACACATTATAGCCAGAGATGCCAACAGCTATGGAATATAACTAACCACTTTTTGTTAAGAGTATATCTTTCAATATTCTCTCGAAATATTAGCCAACCCGCACGCTTAACCTCGAAATTTTACTATAACATTTAAGGGAAATAATATTGTTTAAAGAATGTGGTTAATTGTATTACGGACCAGCTGGCAACTCTGTTATAGCCTGTACATAAATTTAATTAATTTGATTCATAAGTGCATGTTTATCACGACACTTTCAAGTTTATCATGAAAATAAGTTATATCTTCCAAGTATCTTTTTTTTAAAATCATGTAAAACACCGAAAAACTCTAGATCTCAAAGTGTGAACAATATGAACACCATCGACAAAAAATGTTATGAACTGACTGTTAACTTGTGAAAATGTAATTTAAAAATCCACACATCATCCAAAAAATTCCATCATCAAAGACTTGCAATATGAAAGTAACATAAAAACTCACGCACAAGCGAAGAGTATGGAATTCTCTTAAGTAGTGAAAATACATCAAAATAAATGAAAATGGTTTATCACATTTTCCATCACCGGAGTAGAAGAAAGTTAACACGTTGACCAATCGGAAACCTGGATTCAAGTGTTGTGAAATTAATCTAGGATGATCCATTCAATCTGAAAAAGGTACAGGAAAAGGTAATTAAAATACGTTAAAGGTAATTAAAATACGTTTCTGATTTTAAATAATTTATTATATAATCTATTTCCTTATCATATTATATATATGAGACGTCAGATATTTCAAGTAAAGTTTCAGAGTTAAGGCAGGCAATATGGTTTATTGAACATTGCATTTAAGTTACAATTTAGAATGAGAAGAGGGGAGGGGAGACGGGTACAAGAATAAGCGTGGACTCATTAAGCAGTTCCAGTGGCAGAAGTCCCTCGATTTTCGATGTACGGGAGTATTTACGCTTACCACACCACGTGGTTTGTGAAGACATAACTCCGCCTCTCGCTTATCTTTGATCGAACCACACACATTTACCAACATGACCCGCATCCGGGGTTACAAGGGCGTGGGGACACGTGTACACTCTAAAGTACTCAGAATCGACGGCCTGATGTCTGACAGATAACAAAATAAATAAAACATAGCTCCAGAGGACGCGTGGCCAGTATGACAGGAAAGCAAAACTTACAGTGAAAGTACCCGCTTGAACAATACCCAAACTAGTAAAACCCAAATTACCTTTTAATACATTACAATATCCCCCCCGGCAAAAGAAGTCTGACGAGCAATATCATTGAGGTGGCCAGCCTCTCACTTACGAGTCAAACGTCCTTGCAACCTAATCTTAAAACTGCGAACTAATCTAATTTTCAAGTTTAGACACCTTAAATTTTTCTGACTAGAATTCTGGAGTTATGTTGTACAATACTTGAGAGGCAGGATGCAGTTTCTAAAATTTGACAAAACATAATGATGCAATAGTACGAAAATCTTACAATAAAAATAAAACAATGAGTGCGCACAATTTTTTTCAAATTATTACAAGTAATATTTACAACCTAGGTGGATACAATAATACTGTACAACAATATAGTAATATAATTAAACAAAATGGAATAAACATGGCTGACATTCATTTTCTTTGGCAAATACTTATGGCTTTGGCTTGCATGGCACAAAGTGAATGGAATGAAAATAACTTGGCAAAATAGTTGGCAAAATGCAGTTGGCAAAATGAAGTAAATTTATTTAATGTAAAGGCAATGTAAAAAAAAAAATGTAAAAATGTGCGTAGTGTGTAGAAATTTTCGAAAACCATAGCTGTGAAACAGCAGTACCGTCACACAGGTATGGGGTATAGTAAATACCACTTGTAGGCATTTTAAGTTTGCCCAAACTTTAAACTCTCCATAGTATGACAACAAAAATGGGTTCACATGATCCCGAAAAAGGAAGATAATTGTCAACTACGAAAGAGAAAACTTGGCCATTGCCTCATAGCTTCCAAAAAAGGGGAAGAAATGACTCAACAGACAGTTGGGAAAAACTGGGGGATTATTGAGAGGAAGTCCCAGCCTAGTCTAAGTCTAGCTTCATTTATTGTTTGCATAATATCTATAAAATATACAAAGAAAAAAGGTGCAGTTTTACTTACACCGCACACACTCGGACTTGGGGACTTCTTCAATGACTAAGAGGAGCGGGTGACAGAGAAAGGTTGGTAGAAGCATGAAAGAAAAAAGGATAGACGATAGACTTTATGTCGAGTATTCAGGGTTCCAAACTCAACACTTAGAAATTTTGAATACATTTTTTTTTCTTTTTCTATTTTTTTTTAAAGATCAATTATTGTTAATTAAATTTAATCACCTTCGTGGGCTAGCTTTAATTTGTCAGGAGGGAAATAAGGTCTTAATTTAGAAGAGTGAACTATTTCCGTAGGTTTCTTAGTATGGTAATTAGGTTTATCAATTTCGAATGTAACTGAAGAACATTTGTTTACAATTGAATAAGGACCTGAAAAAGTAGGAGATAATTTACGTGTATTTGGGTAGTTAAATTCTTCATAAATTACAAGATCTCCTGGTTCGAAATTAGCTTCTATGAATTTATTGTCATATCTAATTTTATTTTTATTATGAAATTCTATTGTCCTTTCTTTTGCTAATTTTCGAGCTTCATCAACAGGAGGATAGGTATTTTCCGAAATAGGTGAGTCATATGGCAATTTTCCAAACATTAAATACATGGGTGTAAACTTCGTTACTGAATGAGGTGTGTTATTATATTCACTAATAACCTGCTCTAGTAACTTAGTCCAAGGAATTTTAGGAGGTGAAGAGTTAACTTTACATTTTAATCTAGTAACTATGGATGATTTACCCTCTCTACTTTTCCATTTGTCTGTGGATGATGAGCTGAAGTTAATAGTTGTTTAGTATTGTAGTTCTTGAGGAATTTTTTAAAACGCGAAGCAGTAAAAGCTGCATTTCTATCACTAAGTATCTTTTGAGGAACTTGAATGTTGAATATTTGTTTTAGACAGTTTACATAGGTTTCAGTAGTGACACTTTTCGAAGGAAAGGCCCAAACATATCTTGTAGCATGGTCAATTATTAGATGCAGATATTTTTTTGTTGAATTGTAATAGTTGAAACCTCCTACAGTATCAATAGAAAGACATCCAAAGGGTTTATCAGTAGCAGGTACAGCCTGTAACAAACCAAATTTCTTCCGTTTAGGTTTTTTGTTAAATTGGCAAGTCGAACAATGTTTAACATAATTGGAAATATCTTGAGTCATATGAGGCCAATAATAGGAAGGTGAAATTATACTTAACATTTTTTGAACACCAGGATGGCCAAAATTTTCATGTGCATTTTTCATTAAAGTTTTTCTTAAGCTCATAGGCACCACTATTTTTTTGAATCCTTTCTTATTTATGGTAATTAAATCATTAATGATTTTATATTTAGGACCATGCATATTTTCTGCTAATTGTTGATTTTTAATTTCTTCAGCATCTAACAATAAAACCGAAGGTTGAATTAGTTGGAGATGTTGAGAAGGAGAAATCCTTGATAACATATCAGCTTCGACATTTGTTGAGTCCTTTAGGTACTTTATTTCATAGTCAAACATACTTAATTTAAGGGACCAGCGGAATAATCTTCCTCTTAAATTTTTGACATTTTTTAACCAAACCAATGCCGCGTGGTCAGTATGAATGACAAATTTTTGACCGTGAAGGTAATGATAAAATTTATCAAGGGCATCAACGATAGCCAAACATTCTAATTCAGTTATAGTGTAATTCTTTTCATATGATCGAAGCGATCTCGAATGATATGCAATCGGGTACCTGAGGCATCCGGCTGCTTCAACACAGCTCCAACTGAACAATTTGATGCATCAATAAATACATGGATAGGTAATTTAACGTCGTATAATTGTAACACAGGTTTAGATATCAAAATATTTTTTAAGGTTTCAAAACTTTTCTGACAGTTTGTTGACCAATCCCATTTAGCGTTTTTCTTTAACAAATCATTTAAAGGACGTCTTAATTTTGCATACCAATCAATAAATCTGTTATAAACATTTACAGAACCAAGAAACCTCTGTAGTTCCTTTATGTTAGTAGGTGGCTTCAAATTTTTGATAATTTCAATATTAGCATTATCTGGAGTAATTTGACCTTGTTTAACCTCATACCCCAAAAATTTTATAGTGTCCTTAGCAAAGTTACATTTAGATAATTTCAATTTAATATTTTTCTGCAAACAAATTTGGAAAATAGTTTCTAAATGCTGCATATGTTCTTCCATAGAAGAAGAAAAAACCATTATGTCATCAAAATAATTATAGGCAAATTTAATTTTATATTTATTTAATATTCTTCTCATGACTCTGTTAAATATAGCAGGCCCTGTCTTAATGCCAAATGGCAAGACCTGGAACGTATAGAGACCTGTATTAGTTACAAAGGCTAGTTTTTCAGTATCTTGAGGGTGGATGGGCACATGCCAAAATCCAGACGCCAAATCAAGAGTTGAGAATATTTTCGCCCCACTTAGTTTATCTAATAAGCTGTCAATACGTGGCAAAGGCTCGGCATCATTTTTTACTATATTATTTAATTTACGATAATCCACACACAGTCTAGTTTTGGTACCCTCGTCGCGTTTATACGCTAAAGTGACGGGTGCAGCATAGGGGCTATTGCTTTCCTTAATTAAACCAGCTTTTAATAATTGTTCAATCTGAGAATTAATTTCGTCTTCCTCTTTAGGAGAGGTTCGATAAGGCCTGAGGCAAACAGGTAAGTCAGAAGTTAAATTTATACGTTGAGGTTCTACATTAATACGGCCAATATCATATTTATTTTTTGCAAAGATTTTCTAATATTTATTTAATAATTCCTCTAATTTTGGATTGATAGCTTTATAAACAGTCTGAGGGGGAACGCTTTCCTCAGAGGCTTTGCTATCGGTTGAAGAACTGTGATTTAAATGTAGAGACATAGGTAAGGCATCATAATTGTATAAAGGTAATCTAACATTATTTTGAAAAACACATAAATTCACACAATCAATATATAAACAAAACTTTTTACACTCTGGTAAACCCAATATGGCATATGGCAGGCTTGAATATACTATAAAAAATTTTACACACTGAGTAAGGTTTCCAATTTCTAAATTAACATAACACACTGTATCAAGTATCAGCAGTCCATCTGCCTGAGTAACATTTAAAGGTGAGAGTCTCTGTACTTCTAAATTAAATCGTCCAACAAAACTTTGCGGCAAGACAGAGAGTGTAGAGCCAGTGTCTATGACACAGGGAACACTTAAAAATTCAAAATTGTCCATTTTGGGTTGAGTTAATTTTTTCCTTAGGTACCCGGGTACAGTAAATAGTCATAAGTTCTCTTCTCGCGAGGTCTCAGTACCATTATTTTGTGAATTTAAAATAGTGGTGTTCGAAGTCATATTCGGGTGAGTCATAATTGGTGTCGCGTATGGGTTTGTCGCAATTTGGTTGTTACCTTTAAAGGGACAAGTGTAGTTCCAATGGAAAGCATTACTTACCCCTAGCCCCTCACATTTTCTACATGGAGTTCTAGGTAGGGTGCTTTCTTGGTAATTGACATTATTTTGGTGGTGTAAACTTTGAGGACTTTGAGATAGGGGTCGAAAACGGGGCCAATTATTTATTTGGGTTCGTCCTTGGGTTGAATTATGAATCGGTTGACCCCAATTTGGTCGGTTATAAACAGGAGCATGGTAGGGTCTAAAATTCCGAAGCTTGGGTGTGAAGTAACTAGGATTTTGTGCATTATTGGGCGAGGAGGTAAAGCTTACCTGTTGGGGCGGTTCGTGAATTTTAATTAATTTTGATGCTACCTTAAGCCACTCGGTGGCACTACTGGGTGGTTGCAGGGTTAAAAGAGCTCTCACATTACTAGGCAGACCATTGGTCAATCCTTCTAATATTATATTATTAGGTAGCCCCAATTTTCTACCTATTTCTAATTTTTCATGAAAATAAGTTATAAGATTCGAAATTTTTTCTAGTTTTAAATTTGTAAAATCCATGAAAGTAAAGACGGTACATGAAATATATTTTTCTCTCAGTATTTCAATTAATTCTTGCCAATTTTTACAATTTGAAATATTATTTATGTATGTTGTTAAGGCAGACCCCTTAAGAAATTTTCCTATATTTTGAAATTTCCAATCTTCATCTCTATTTTTTTGTAAGCAACACCGTTCGTAATATGCGATCCAACTCTCAAAACTCATACCCAGCAAGCGCACACACGTATATATTACGTATTCCCGATGTCGAAATGTCGAAAATAGGTCGAGGAAGAATTACAGCAAAAAATAGCGTTTAAAAGAGATCAAACATACATTGTGTTGTCGACGTTTTAAAGAGCCGTTGTATGCTGGTCAGGGAGGCGGCTATCTTCGACTGTTAATGTTTGTCACCCCCACGAGGTCTATAATCCGTCAATACATCGCCGATTTTCCGCTCATGACTTCGGCGACCCCCCAGCCAGCCAAGAAGAAACAGATGGAGCACCGAGAAATTTTTTCAGCTTAGTTAATAGTCAGTTTAACGTCGAATAAACAGTGCAGGGGAGACAAACGTTACCGTGTCCTTTCACACGACCTTTGACCTGTCCACCCCACCCGATTTCTCAGAATTTTGGAGAACGCTGAAATCACGTCACAGATGCCTTTTTTCCCCTTCTTTTTGTGTGTGTATTCGGTCGTGGTTCGCTTCGCAGTTTTTTTTATGCAAGGGCAGATCTAGCGCCATTTTCATCGCGTGGTCACTGGCTGAGCTCAGCTTCGCTGCACAGAAGAGTACATTTTCGATAGTTTTAACTATAAAAGTGGATATTTTTCAAGAATCTCTTGGAATATTTTCACGTTTAATGCTAACACGATTTATCGTTAGCTTGACATGTATTAATAAGTTTGTCTGGCTCTCTTTAAATTGTGTTGGCCGGTGTTGTTGAAGTTTGTCGGGGTAAATACTAATTTTAATTCCGGCTGTCAAAATTTTAGAGGTGAGTTACATAATTACTTAACTAATACTTATGTGCTTTGTTTCTTTTAATCATTTCCTTTTTAATCGCTAATTATAAGTCCTGTTATTCCTTATTATAGAGTGAAACATACAGGTACAATTACCATAAAATCAACTGCTTACCTTAAACATATAAAATATTTTTTTCTCATAATAAGCACGATTTTACTTAATGTGAGCTTACTATAACAAAAGTCAACCATTATTGCATTATGGCTTAGAATGAAATAGGTTAAGCTTTTTTGTGCAAAGGTAATTTTTTTTTCTTTTTAAATTGTATACTAATATGTATGCATCTAGTATGTAATATAAACCTGTTTGGAGTAGTAAAATTTAACAAATCAAAGAATTAAGAGAGATAAATAAAAAACTGTTTGTGTAATGAAGTAGACAAGATTTTTCTCGTGGGACGGGGGAGGGGGGGGAACTAAAATTTATAGATAGAAAACTTGTTCTCATTTTATTACAGGGAAAAAATAATAAAAAAAGCAGGCTTATTCGTCTAATAGGTCGTTCCTTGACGATTTCGTCGAATCCTGACAATTTATAAACGTTCTAATTGTACCTCAATTCTAGATAATTAGAGAATGTGTGAGTCACATACAATTTACATACATCGTGAAAGCATGGAAATTCAAGCAGTTCTTATCTTGCGCACATGCCGTTTAAAATAAAGGAAACACTTTATATTTTTAAATATAAAACATTTTACTACTGGTTTTAGCTAATGAAAAGCAATTTTGAATTAAATGTTCAGTAATAACAAGTTTTAAATTAACTTCTAATCGTTTGGATAAAGTTATAAAATATATATTGATAAAAGTTTGAACATATACAAAAAATATATTAAAGTTAAAAATATAATCTTGATTTTGAATTGAACTCATAAGTAAGTCGCATAAACAGCAGATGTCGCTTTTACATATTAAAGGGTTTCCATTTTTCCCTGGTACATTTTATTAATCATTTTGACTGTATTGGATATTTTTAATAAAAAATTATTTAATCTACTGTTATAAAGAATCAATATATTTTCATATACTGGTGAAAAAGTAACTTTTTTATATAAAATAAGTAAATTATATTTACTATTAGTAAAATTGCATTTTAAACTGTATTAGTTAACTAAATTTACTAATATTTATTTAATTTTTTAAGTTACTTTTTCACCATTTTTCAACAATATATGAAATTATTTAGATTGTTCATAACTTTGAATTTAACAACGCCCCCCCTTTTTTTATTGAATATACCTAATACAGTTAAAACAATTCATAAAATGTACCGGGGGAAAAAGTAAATCGTTTAAAATGTAAATTAGAGACATAAACTATTAATACGAGTTACTGATCACTTAAAATAAAAAAATCAAGATTATATTTTTCCTTTCATATATTTTCTCTGTGTTGAAATTTTTATGAATGTATATTTTGTAACTTTATCAAAACGATCAGAAGTTAATTTAAAACTTGTTATTTCTGCATATTGAATTAAAAATTATTTTTCATTAGCTAACAAACTAATAGTAAAATGTATTTTATAGAAAAATAAAGTGTTTCCTTTTAAACGGCAAAAGTGCACAAGATCAGAGCAGATTGAATTTCCATTCCTTCACGACGTATGTAAATGGAATGTGCCCATTCTCTAAAGGTCTGGAATTGCGGCATAATTACTACGTTTATAAATGGTCAGAATTCGACAAATTCTGTGAAGTCTTTAAGGAACGACTTCTATTAAACGAATATAAGCCGGTTTTCTCTGTCCTGTCGAAGCAATTCGACAATGTATAACGTAAAATCAACCACTATGAGCTGAATTTTATAAACGGATTCTGAGAATCTGTCTCCCTTTGCGGTTATAGCGACGAGTGTTCGACCAATGTCGGGGATTTTCTCTTCCTGGCGGTCACCCTTTTTCATTCTTGCGCCGTAGTTAAGCGAGATTGTTATCTCTCACGGTCGCCCCTCGCGGGTGATACGCCGTCTAGAAGTTCAGCGCTCGACGGGCAAACAGGTGGACATATCCATGGATTTTTAACGTCGATGATTACGTCGAAACTACGTCGACGGCGACGTTAATTCGATGTATCGTGGCTGGCTGGGATATTATCTTCAAAATTAAAGGGGGCAATAAACTCATCACTTTTTTGCAGGGACATAGTGGCAATAGTTTGTGTATTTTCTTTACCATCTAACGACATGCTGAAAATTTTTTTCTAAATTTTTACCTGAACGGAGAAGCATTTAATAATTGCATTCAGAATTTTTATTTAGCAACATTAATAATAATACTGCAATAAATTTACAAAATCTTACCTTAATGAAAATACTATACTAATGGGGAAAAAATGCAGATATATCACTATTTTTTTTTTTATCAACACTAAAATAGCACTTTAAATAACACACACAATTAATAACCATTTAAATATAATGCTCTAATGTTCACTTCAACTCTGAAAATATACGTTCTTCACTTAATCAATATCCACAAGTTGAAATCGTCATTCTTCAACAATAAACAAAACACACACAAAAAAAATATCTTCTCTCCCAAGTTCAATGCAGGCAGGAGGAGTTTCGGTCAACAAGTTGTACGCACAAAAACAAAAATATTCGGCACGGAGAAAAGGGGGAAATGGTTCACCAGTTGGACACTCTAAGGGGAGGCCCTGTTTTGGGGCAACGAAGGCAGTAAATTTTGACGCACCGCCGCGCCGTAATGATGACAGGAGTTTCTCTTGGTTTGTGGCGAACGTGCGAAAAAGAAAAAAAAGGATGAATTAAGAGGCGCAGATTTCGGTGTGATGAGCGCTGCAGAAATACCGCATGGGCTGTTCATCAATGCAGACGTTCTTCCATTTCGGCATTGACGGCGTAGAACGTACAGGACGTTCTGTGAAGTACTTCAGAAGATAACCTGACTCATCAGTCGGTGTTGAAATCTCCCAGAGCAGGGCTCGACGAAGTTGGCCGGTGGAGAGCGAACTCAAGGGAGTATACCATCGGCTGGTCGGCGAAGAGGCGCGCTGCATCTCCTGCGAACGATGGGCGATGAACCCGTCTCCCGGACTTTTGAGCGTTAATTTTTTTACAATTTAAAATTTTTAATTGGCACACAGGCAATCATCCTGTCGACTATTTGAGACGTCAGATATTTCAAGTAAAGTTTCAGAGTTAAGGCAGGTAATATGGTTTATTGAACATTACATTTAAGTTACAATTTAGAATGAGAAGAGGGGAGGGGAGACGGGTACAAGAATCAGCGTGGACTCATTAGCAGTTCCAGTGGCAGAAGTCCCTCGATTTTCGATGTGCGGGAGTATTTACGCTTACCACACCACGTGGTTTGTGAAGACATAACTCCGCCTCTCTCTTATCTTTGATCGAACCACACACATTTACCAACATGACCCGCATCCGGGGTTACAAGGCGTGGGGACACGTGTACACTCTAAAGTACTCAGAATCGACGGCCTGATGTCTGACAAATAACAAAATAAATAAAACATAGCTCCAGAGCACGCGTGGCAAGTATGACAGGAAAGCAAAACTTACAGTGAAAGTACCCGCTTAAACAATACCCAAACTAGTAAAACCCAAATTACCTTTTTATACATTACATATATATATATATATATATATATATATATATATAATTAGTGATGGGTAAAAATACCAATTTGTCATAAAATTGAATTTCCTATCTAAAATTATTAGAATCTTCTTGTACGTGAATAAACCACCAGAAATTTTAAACAGTTTTACGTTCTGAAAGAAAACTTTAATTTATCGTTGACAATAAGCTACAATTCCAACGCACAGCGCCATCTTACAGGTAACTTTCATTTAACTCTTTTAAAATGCGTCAATGTATGTGTGGGCTTGTGTATGTACAACTGCGGAAAAAGAAAACCCACTTGTACTTATCGGCCGGTCGACCAGCTTTTATGGTGGATAAAGCACCTTACTACGGTTTCGGGTTCAACTACCGGCGGTCAAGATTCGATTCCCGACTGGGCGTGGATGTCATTGTGTCCGTCCCTTGATAGGGGGCAAAGTGACCAACAACCCCGGCCTTAGCGATGGACAATGCCTCCAAGGCATTGTTAAGGCCCGCCATTTGAAGGAAAGGGGAAAAAAAAAGAAAAACTTTATTTGACCGTCTTTTGCCGTACAGCAAAGTTACATGAATGGTATATATAACTTTACTGTACGACGAACGACGGCAAATAAAGAGCAAGTGAGCGGTTTTTCCCCCCGCAACTGTACATAAAGAACAATAACACAATTACCATACACCGAAGGCTTTCACTCTCATTCGATGATAAAATGAACTTTTCAAACACTTTGCTACCGTTTACTGTTTAATTTGATATTATTTTACTATTTTCAATTCCTCACACATTGTTGAGCAAAGAATTTTGAGACTTTTAAATGTGTTTCATCATTATAACTATTTTGAAGGTTTGTCATTTAAAAACTCCTTTGATATCTTCTGTGTTGATTATCTCAACCTGTATTTAATTGTAGTAATAGTAATGTGTTGCATAATGCATCTAATTTCGTATGTCTTACTCACTGTCCCTCTGTACCCCAATCCCTGTCCCATTGTGCCCCGCAAAGGGTCACAATGGGACAGCTTGTGTACGTTTTCAAAATTAACTTATTTTCAAAGAATAAAATAGGGATAAATTCTGAAAAAAAGTTCCTATGAAAGCTAACTGCTGTCAAAATATTTTTCTGCGTTTAATTTTTAGTTTTAATTAAAAGAGAAAAAGTTATTACGAAACAAGTAAAAATTGTCCCACTGTGCCCCTTCTTCCTTATATGTTCCATGTGCCCTTAATAGTTTTTGGTTAGGCGAAATACTAGCATACAAAACAACCACATTATTCTGATGTTTTTCTCATAAAAATGCATGAAAAGTCAGTACCCAGGCTTTCTGTATCTGGGAGGTGTTGGTCCATGGGCGCAGGCAGAATATTTCCTGGGGGGGGGGCAAAGACTACTTTAACGTATGGTTACCATGTTGGAAAGAGCAAAAAAGCAAGGTAAAACACTGCATACAAAAATCCAGGGAGGGCCATTGCCCCCCCTTGCCCTATGCTGCCGGCGCCCATGTGTTGGTCGAACCCGTATGGTGGTTAGAACACTCGCCGTCCACGGTTCCATACCAGTCTCGGAAGCTTGAAGGACGCAGTTTAAAAGTAACTTGAAGTTTTATGTATGATAACAGGTGGCAGCACAGATTTTCTAAGAAAGGGGGAAAACATTTCAGCATGTGACAGCGTAGCTATGACGTCATAATTCATTTTTCCTCCATATTTTCCTCACAACATTAATGTGAAGGTTAAAGAAGGAAAGGTGGTCAGTTTTCGTTAATTGGGTACGGGTTTTCGCAAAGCTGTAGACTCTAGAAGGCTTTGATTTAAGGTAAATATAACGCCACATGGGTGAGATATGGATGCCGTGAACATGTGCACACCAGACCGGCTGCTGGGTTCTTCGAGTTTCAAATTTCAACGTTTTACAGCTATTTCCAATGGTGGAATGATCATCTTTTCCCAATAAAACTACTTAAATTCTTGTAAAAAAATTTATCTACAAAAAAATATTTTATGATAAAACAATGCAGAATTAACACCGAGTGCACGAAAAAGTTTTTAAAACAATGTTTACAAGTAAAATTACAAATTAAATAAAATAGAGACTCAATTGTGTAAAGACAATGGAATGGAACTTTAAAATATTAATAAATGATAAAATTTACTTAAGAAATTTGAAAAGTAAAAGTTGAAAACATCATTTTTGATATTAATCGTATTAGACAAGCATTAACTGTAAAAAGGAAATATATTCTTATTAAACAGGTTCTTGATAACGTAGGATTAGAACCATCATTTACTTTCAGTTGTGTTGCAAAAAGTCAGCTACATAATATCAACGAATTATGAGTACAGCTTTAAGTACTATTGTTGCATCATGTGACACTGTGCAGGTTTGGTACCGAAAGTTCAAAAACAGTTATCTAAGGAGTTAGAAGTTAGTTTTTCAGGCAGATATGGCGGAAAACTTTCGTTACAACCTGATAAGAATCTCTGAAAAATAAATGAAATAGTATTCAAAAAAAAAAAAATGATACTTTAGATAGCTGCTAACAGATCTGCGAATAGATTGACAAAACCTAATGCTGCGCAACAGTTTGGTAATTATTAGCAAAATTGCACTTACTGGATCAATTTCTTCAAAATGCTTTTTCTTTACCTCCTTGTCAGTCTGCGTTCCTTTTTCTGCGAACTGCCTGCAGCTTAAAACACTGGCTGCAGGTTTCTGTTTAAAAAAAATACCATATTTATAAATAAAATGAGTGGTGAAGAATTTTAAGAATCTCTGAAAAATAAATGAAATAGTATTCCCAGAAAAAAAATGATACTTTTAGATAGCTGCCATCAGATCTGCGAACAGACTAACAAAGCCCAATGCTGCGCAACAGTTTGGTGGTTATTAGCAAAATTGCACTTACTGGATCAATTTCTTCAAAATGCCTTTTTTTTACCACCTTGTCATTCCCCGTTCCTTTTTCTGCGATCTGCCTGCAGCTTAAAACGCTGGGTGCTTGTTTCTGTTTAAAAAAGATACCATATTTATAAATAAAATGAGTGGTGAAGAATTTTAAGAATCTCTGAAAAATAAAGGAAATAGTATTCCCAGAAAAAAAAAAAAAAAAAAATGATACTTTTAGATAGCTGCCTACAGATTTGCGAACAGACTAACAAAGCCCAATGCTGCGCAACAGTTTGGTAGTTATTAGCAAAATTGCACTTACTGGATCAATTTCTTCAAAATGCCTTTTTTTTACCACCTTGTCATTCCCCGTTCCTTTTTCTGCGATCTGCCTGCAGCTTAAAACGCTGGCTTCATATTTCTGTTTAAAAAAGATACCATATTTATAAATAAAATGAGTGGTGAAGAATTTTAAGAATCTCTGAAAAATAAATGAAATAGTATTCCCAGAAAAAAAATGATACTTTTAGATAGCTGCCAACAGATCTGCGAACAGACTAACAAAGCCCAATGCTGCGCAACAGTTAGGTAATTATTAGCAAAACTGCACTTACTGGATCAATTTCTTCAGAATGCTTTTTCTTTTCCTCCTTGTCATTCTCCGTTCCTTTTTCTGCGATCTGCTTGCTGCTTAAAACGCTGGGTGCTTGTTTCTGTTTAAAAAGAATACCATATTTATAAATAAAATGAGTGGTGGAGAATTTTAAGAATCTCTGAAAAATAAAGGAAATAGTATTCCCAGAAAAAAAAAAAATGATACTTTTAGATAGCTGCCTACAGATCTGCGAACAGACTAACAAAGCCCAATGCTGCGCAACAGTTTGGTAGTTATTAGCAAAATTGCACTTACTGGATCAATTTCTTCAAAATGCCTTTTTTTTACCACCTTGTCATTCCCCGTTCCTTTTTCTGCGATCTGCCTGCAGCTTAAAACGCTGGCTTCATATTTCTGTTTAAAAAAGATACCATATTTATAAATAAAATGAGTGGTGAAGAATTTTAAGAATCTCTGAAAAATAAATGAAATAGTATTCCCAGAAAAAAAATGATACTTTTAGATAGCTGCCAACAGATCTGCGAACAGACTAACAAAGCCCAATGCTGCGCAACAGTTAGGTAATTATTAGCAAAACTGCACTTACTGGATCAATTTCTTCAGAATGCTTTTTCTTTTCCTCCTTGTCATTCTCCGTTCCTTTTTCTGCGATCTGCTTGCTGCTTAAAACGCTGGGTGCTTGTTTCTGTTTAAAAAGAATACCATATTTATAAATAAAATGAGTGGTGGAGAATTTTAAGAATCTCTGAAAAATAAATTAAATAGTATTCCCAGAAAAAGAATGATACTTTTACATAGCTGCCAACAAATCCGGAATATAATTAACCACTTTTTGTAAACAGTAATTCTAACTTCTAACACAAGCTTTTGTGCTGGAACATAGCAAAATATCTGAGTTTGCGGTTGGGCGTGGTTAGTATTTTGAAAAAATATTTAAAAAATATACTGTTTGCAAATAGTGGTTAATTATATTCCGGAATGGTTGGCATCTATGCTTTAACTTCTAACGAAGAATAACATACAGTGTTTCCTTCTTTTTTTAATGTTCGCATGCCCTTTGATCTTAGTAATACTTTTAAAGAAACGTTATCACTCAATAATTAAGTCTAAATACCTCTCCGTTGAATTTTTATCAGTTTTGATTAAACAAAAATTTTACTGGCGTTTCAATCCAATTTCCGAGGGTTGGGTTTGGATTCCATATATTCAAATACTAGTAAACGTGTTACTCTCTGTACAACAGGCTTATACAAAACCACCTGCCGATAATTTAAATAGACACAGAATGCATTTTAGTCATAGATAACTTTCATTTCAAATTTATTTGGCACAAAAGGAAAGTTTTTTAAGCAAGATAATTCATATTAAAAGGTATATTGGTAATGTATTTAAGAACTTACTGTTTTTACTTTCCTAACATAGTGAAATAAGTTTAAGTTCATGATCATAACTACCCTTCCTTTTTTTTTAAGTTTCAGTAACACACATGATGGTCATAATTTCCACCCGATTTTGAGATTTTCTGGACACGCTCTATGTAATCATAGCTGGAACAATTCCGGGCATATATAATTAACCACTTTTTGTAAACGATATACTGTATTTACCCGCGTATAAGTCGAGAAATTTTGGACAAAAAAGAGGCTTTAAAGTTGAGGGGTCGACTTATACGAGGGTCCTTAATTTTTAATTTTTTTTTTTTAATCAGAAGTCAAAAATGCCCTTTTATAAGACAAATGTTCTCGTCTTGCATTCCATAACACAATGACGTCTTTTGAGGTTGATTTTCATACCAGGAAGAATGTAGCGATACAAGGATTGAAAACGTGTATCACGTTGTTGTTCTTGTTGGATTACGGCCAATTAGCTACGCGTGGACTCTAGGCCGCAGGGTAGGGTGCCCCTCGCTCCCCGTGGAGGTCTTTCTAAGGGATCCTAACCCAATACATGTACATGATGAGCCGATGACGACGAAGGAATTTTTTTAATTGTTTGATGAGTCCGATATTGAATCGGATCTTGAATCAGTTTAACTTTGTATATTAGTATTTTGCCATATCATACTATCAGTAGTGTCATATTATTATTATTATTTATTATCAGTTTAATTTTGTATACTACTTTTGTATTGTTATTATCTTTATTATTGTATTTTACTACTTTCTTTTTTTACAGATGATTTTAAATAAATGTATTTTAAAAAAATAAAGTTTCTTGATCGGGATAGTGGTGGATCGACTTATACGCGGGTTTTTAAAAAAATTCAATTTTTTTTTATCAAGAAAGTAGGTGGTCGACTTATACGCGAGATCGACGTATACGTGGGTAACGTCGGTATTTGTACGGATTTTTTTCAATATAGCAACCGAACAACCCATTAAACTTAAGAATTTCGCTATTTTCTATGACAAAAATTACTGTATACAAAAAGTGGTTATATGCCCGGAATTGTTGCAGTCATGTATAATGCTCATCCTGAGAATCAATAAAATACTTACCATTTGGCGTCTAATTTCTCTCTCCAACACCATTTTTTTCAAAGGTAGCTGGAAGGAAATAATGCGTGTCAAAAGCAGTATAAATGTATAGATCTACATTTGTGATGGTACAGCAGTAATAATATTTAATTCGGATTGTTAATAATTTTAGTATTAACTCTTAGTACGTATTAAAAATAATAATAAATAATATCTCTCTATTCATGTAATTTATGCATGAACTGAATTTATCCGACAATTGTAATGATTAATGTTTGTGTGTAGTTTAGTTAAGGTTAATGCTCCAGTTGTGCGCCACTTAAGGGTACTTCTCAACTATGATCTTAACTTTAGAGAAGTTTTGTTAATCTATATTTTTTATGATTGTTCAAACTCATATGTAAAATAATTATCATTTGAAATATCAAAGCAGTTGTGGGATAATTTTTTTAACTAAGATCTTCTATACACCAGAAGTGGTAATAGCAAAATTTTGATGTACCAGTGATGGGCATACCAAAAGTGGGCCACCTAGATCTGTCAAATGGCTAAGAAAAATAGAATGAAGTCGTTATATATAGTAATAATAACAATACATTAGTATTATAGAGTAAAAAATACACTGAAAATGGCAGATGAAATGCTTTATTTATAGATTCTAGTCACTTGATATTTACATTTTTTCTCTAACGACCAATTTTTTATTAAATGTATAAATTACTTTTAGATCTTTCATTTTAAGTTCAGGTTAGGGTATTATGGATACTAACTCTTTATGTTCAGTAAATCGCTTTCAACTATTACAGTCTTCTTTTTAAGATTTTAGCCAGATAAGATATATTTCTTCACCTTTTATTTCCCAGATAATGCACAAATACGCATATTCTTTGTACGTTTCGTTCACCTCTCACGAGGAACACAAGAACAACGTACATTCTTCATAGCTGCCAACTCTTCCGGTTTTTTCGGAAGATTTTTCACCACTATCTTCAAGCAGTTTTATTTTACAATAAAATTTTGGACTTATTTTAACCTCAGATTCCCAAGTAAAAATTGGTGGTGGAAAATCTTCCGGAAAAACCGGAAGAGTTGGCAGCTATGCTTCTTTCACCTGTATTTCGCCAGCGATAGGCAACCCTTTTTATTCTCTTTCATCAGAACAAGCTCAGCTGGCGTAAAATAGAAGTGAAATTGAACACTCTCATGAAGATTTTCTGGTTCTTATTTTGTGCATGGCCCACTACTGGTTACTGACACAAAAGCATGTCATCGTTTTCAAACCAATATCTGCTGTAAGCAATAAGTTTATTTTTACTAGTTCTTATTAGCAGGTATTATTTGATAATATTCTGGCTGATTCGCATAGCATTAGCGATCATAGTTCACAGTATAAGGCTTAAATTCGCATAGACGTCTTTCTGAACGTAAATTTGGTTAGTAAACGAGTCGTAATTGTCGAAATCTCCAAGAAGTGCACATAGCAGATATTCATTTGGCAACGATCATCTGCTCCAGTTGTGTCCAGTTTCATTATTCTGCCCATTTCTGGAACATTTAGTAAACTATTGATCTACAAGTTGGCCACCCATCACTATCCAAAATTATCATAATAATTTCGTTCAATGATAGTTTATAATGCGCATAATCAAATAATATCACTAACAATTGATTTTTTAAAAAATGGAATGTGTGTTAAAGGAAGACTTGCCACTTAATGAAATCACTAAAAATAGACTTAAAATGCTTCTCTAAGAGATCAACTTCAGTAACAAACTTTCTTGTATCTAACTAAACATAAAATGAAGGAAAGTATAAGACAGTGACCTATAATATGCGTGCCTAATTTGATGTCAATCGAATGCATCCTTTAAGCACTAGCTCACTATAAATTATTTTCGTCCTTAGGCCGTAAGAATTACTTTTTGCAACCCTGTGAACAAAGCATGAGCGCTACACACAGCAAAATGCAGGTTATGAGACCGTGACCTATAATATACATACTCAATTTAAGCTCAATCGAATGCACCCTATAGGCAATAGCGCACTTTCAAGAATTTCCGTCCATAGGTCATAATGTAAAAGAACACAGATTTGTTGCTCTGTGAAAAAAAATAGAAGTGCTATACATATCAAAATCTATACAAATTGTGTGATGGTGACCTATAATATACATACCCAATTTGAACTTCTTCAAATGCACCATTTAGATACTACACTGCTGGCCACCCAAATTGCAACACCAAGAAAAACAAGAGATATCACAACAAAATTTATTGCGTAGATAACATGTTGACCAAGTAACAAATGATTAAATTTACAGCATTCTATGAAGCGTGGTTCCTGCCAAAATCAGTACCCAGAGTAGCCGCCGTTGTTGGAGATCACAGCTGCCACACGCCTCGGCATTGATTCAAAGAGACTTTGAATGTGTTCTTGGGGTACAGCAGACCAAGCAGCTTCCACACGTTGC
The DNA here is from genome assembly GCA_038373885.1 of Cheiracanthium punctorium. NCBI lineage: Eukaryota > Metazoa > Arthropoda > Arachnida > Araneae > Cheiracanthiidae > Cheiracanthium > Cheiracanthium punctorium. The sequence continues at coordinate 48,292 of JAWZYV010015760.1, forward strand.
CAAAGTTGATCTGGTGTGACAGCTGGGGATGAACTCTGGGTCAGTCGTTGAGCAACCATGGACCACATGTTTTCTATCGGCGAAAGATCCGGAGAGCGCGCCGGCCAGGGAAGCAATTCAATCTGGTGATTGACGAAGAACCCTTGGACAATGCGTGCCACGTGTGGCCGTGCATTATCCTGCTGAAATATGGCTGTTGGCAAGCCCTGAAGGTAAGAAAGGACAACTGGCTCCAACACCTCGGAGATGTAGCGCTGGCTGGTTAAAGTACCGGCAATGCGTACTAGAGGAGTGCGAGAGAGATATCCGATACCGCCCCATACCATAATACCCGGTGCAGGACCAGTGTGACGGTGCATAATGCAGCTGTTCAGCATCCTCTCTCCACGGTGTCTCCAGACTCGAATCCGACCGTCGTGGTGTTGCATACAGAAGCGTGACTCGTCAGTAAAGAGAATTTCATTCCATTCTGTCGTCCACATCCTTCTTTCATCGCACCATTGGCGTCGGAGACGTCTGTGGTTCCGCGTCAGAGGTAGACAAAGCAACGGACGTCTTGCGGACAGACCATTCTGCTGTAAACGACGTCGAATGGTACGCGCAGACACTGGATGATGCGTTAGAGACTGAATCTGCTGTGATATGGTTCGTGATGTGACTGAGCGGTCCGTCACTGCCATGCGTACAATCTGCCTGTCATCACGTGACGTGGTGCACTGAGGTCGATGCGGTCGATCACGTCTGTCCGTCGTACCCTCCTGCACCCAACGATCACATATCCGCATCACAGTTGTTTGGTTTCGTCCAATACGACGACCGATTTCCCTGAAAGATAACCCACAATCTCGGTATGCCACTATCCTTCCTCTGTCAAACTCGGATACTTGATCAAAAGATGATCGTTGTTTCCTACGAGGCATAATTTATCGTTTTTTTGAAAAAAAGCAAGAAAAACACAATTGCTGTACTTGAAACCGTCGAAATCTCCAAGCCTTAAATAGCGCTTTGAGGTGGCGCCACAGGCGCGCTTGATGTGCGTCTGCGCTGAAATTCTAATCATTTGCATATCTCACCTCAGCTAATGCATGTTGTAAATTTCATATTATTTGCATGCTTCCTTCAGGGTGTTGCATTTACGATGGCCAGCAGTGTAGCTCATTTTAAATGATTTGCGCCCATAGGCCGTAATGTATAAAAATTATTTTTTGCAATACCGTGAACAAACTATCATCTCTTACACACATCAAAATCTAAGCGTTTCATGTTACCGTGAACTATTATATATATACCCAATTTATACTCAATCTAATGCACCGTTTAGACGCTAGCGCACAAAGAATTTCCGTTCATAGGCCATAATGTAAAAAGGTAGCCCTCTAAAAAAGCCATAATTCCTTACACACCAAAACTAGCCCCGGTCTTGAGACGGTGCTCTATAACATATATACCAAATTTGAAATCAATCGAACACACCGTTTAGGAGCTATCGTTTTCATTCACATACACATACTTATACAACATTACAAACATCTCGTAAAAACGCATAAATGAATTCAGAAGACCTCAAAAAGTGTAAATACATCAAAATCACAAATTTGAATTTTTCCATGATTACAAGCTTTTTGACATAGTACATGTTCGGAAAATAAAAATCAACCAAACAAGAAGTAAAATGTTTTAATGTGCAAGGTTTTGAGGTTCCTTATGTAACAGCAGCTCTCTTTTTTTCTTTTTCAAAGCTTGCAATTTTAGCAAGGTTTCTAATTTTTCATATATACATGTACAAAGTGTCCTCAAAACACTTACCTAGCCTTTAGTTCCTTAAATATTGATCATAGGCACATACAATAACTTAAAACATTACGTAGAAAAAGGTATAGAATTTTTATGCCGTCGATTAAAAGTTTCATGAGCTTAAATCTAAATAAATACAAATTTAAATTTTTATACTGGCCCCGTACAAAAAGTTTCTCAATTGGTAAAATGTTCTCTATAAATTAATTTGGCGATTTACAAAGTTTCAACCCTTGATCCTAAACAGTCCAAGAGATATGTTTAAACAACGTTTGTGGGGTTTAAACAATACCAGTACAATTAAAATTAGTGTGTATTTGAGCAATAATTTGTTTTCCTTCTTAATTTGTGTACAGCCCCGAAATGCGGCTTGCCCGTGTGATTTTTTTTTTTTTTTTTTTAGAATCATTAAAAAGTGGTTTAAGTCAACATACGTTTGTTTTCATATCTCTGAGACTTTTTATGATGAAAAGAAAATTTGCGCACCCAATTAATGCATCGGGCATATTTTACTAATTTGGAATTTTTTTACGGGGGCCGCTTAAAAATTTAAATTTGGTTTTTAGATTTAATCTTAGTAAAATTTTAATCAAAACCATAAAATTCTGTACCTTATTTTTTTTAACGTAACTTTTTAATTTATTGAATATCTCTATGATCAATATTTCAGAAATAAAAGCTTGAGTCAGTGTTTTTGGGAATATATGCATATTTACAATAGCATATATTATTCTGTTCGTAAAATGAATGTTTAAGTCTTTGCCTATTTTCCTCCTCTTTCTTTTACTCCCTTTTTTTTCTTGTTTTTAGGCGTACTCGATCGTTCTTCAACGGAGACTGTTATTTTTTTTTTCACCCCTTTCTCCCGTTTCTACGTGTAAGTACCAATTTCTTCTTTTTTCGTTCGAATTTTCTTTCTCTGTTTTCAAAAATTTATCGATGTTTACTTTTAGGATAGGAAATTTGTTGCTCTGAGCCTCAATAGATGTATTTAACGGCTTCTTGATTGGAGATTTTCTTGGTCTTGGATTCAAATTTTTAAAATAATTTAAACGCAAAAATAACATGAAAGAAAATCGAGAGTAGACTTTAATGCCAGTAATAGAGTTTTTATCTATTAATATCAGCGCGATTAAATTGGTAATTATGACCAAATAATGAGCTAATTATGACAAAAGGAATTTTTTAAAATCTACAAATGATAGTAAATATCTAAGTAAAATCTACAAATGATAATGATTTAAAAATCTTCAAATGATAGTATCTAAGTTTTGCAAAAAATTACCCACTGTAGCATTTTTCTCATAGATAACTTTTATTTCAAAGTTATTTGACCCATTAAGTTTCTTAAGCAAGATAATTCATATTATGAAGTATGTTGATAATGTATTTAAGAGCTTCAAAGAAGTTTTTACTTTTTATAACATAGTGAAATATCTTTAAATTCATGGTCGTAACTACCCCTCTCCTTTTCAAAAAGTTTCTTTAACCCAGTGGGCATAATTACCCCGATTTTTGATTTTTCGGACACCCTGAATGGAATGCTCATTTTAAGAATCAATAAAATACTTACCTCTCTGTAAGATTCTTCAAGCAACGTCTTCTTCCAATGCTCCTGAAAGGAAAAAATGCAAGTCAAACGCAACAGAAATGTGTAGATTTACGTTTGTGATTGTATAACAGTAATAATATTTTCTTCTCATCGTTAATAATTTTAGTATTAATTCTTAGTACGTATTAAAAATAATGATTATTAATATACCTGTATTCGTGTGATTTGTGTTAACTTGATTTATTCCACAATTGTAATGATAAATGTTTGTAATTACGGTAAATGCTCCAGTTGTGGGCCACTACGGGTACTTCTTCAACTACGATCTTAACTTTCGAGACATTTTGTATATTTATACTTTTTATGGTTGTTCTTATTCATACGTAAAGCAATAATCATCTAAAATATCAAAACAATTGTGGGATAATTTTAAAAAAAACTTAGGTCGCTTCTATGCATCAGAAGTGGGCATAGCAAAATTCGTATGTAATAGTAATGGGAATACCAAAAGTGGGCCACCTAGATTTGTCAAATGGCTAAGGTAAATAGAATGAAATCGTTATATATACTAATAATAACAATACATTAATGTATTATGGACTAAAAAATGCACTGAAAATGGCAGATGAAATGTTTTATTTATAGATTCTAGTCACATCAGATTTACATGTTCTCTCTCAAACGAAAAATTTTTCATTAAATGTTAATGTTACTTTCCGATCTTTCATTTTAAGTTCATGTAGGGGGCTTAGGAATATTATCTATTTACATGTTATGTTGAATAAATCTTTTTCAACTATTACAGTCTTTTTTTTTTTTTTTTTTTTTTTTGTAAATTATAACCCCTTAAGATATATTTCTTCATCCTTTTTTCCCGGACTATGCATAACTACAAATATTTTTGAGCATTTCTCTTTCCTCACACGAGAAACCCAAGAACGGGGTAAACTTTTATCACCTTTAATCTAGCAGCGATAGGCAATTCTTTATCTTCACTTTCATCGTAATTGAACCCGCTCACTTAACGTTTGATGAAATCATCAAGTGTAATTGAACTCTCTTATGAAGATTTTCTGGTTCTTTTTCTGTGCATGGCATAGTTGCCAACACTTCCGATTTTATCGGATGATTTTCCACCATAATTTTTAAAGAGTTTTATTGTACATTAAAAATTTGGACTCATTTTCAGCTTAAGTTGCGAAGTAATATTTAGTGGTGGGAAATGTTCCGATGAAATCGGAACTGTTCCCAGCTTTGGCATGCCGCACTACTAGTTACTGGAGTAAAGGCATTTACATATAGAAATATTAACAGCTGAAGCTTTGACGTCATCAGTAGGCCTTCAAGAAATGATGTAACAGTTTTTTTTTCATAAAGTAAGGCTATTTAAATTTTCTGGTGAATGCTACAAATATTAGAAAATATTTTGAGTTAAAGATAAAAATTAAAATACCTTTGTGATATTATTACATTAAATAATTAGTTACAGTTAAAAACTTGTTTTTTGCCGTAAAATTAAAATTTTATCTCAAATCATAAATGTTGTTATGCGTGGGTAAACTCACAAAAATTTTTTAATAGTTTTACTATATGAAAATAAAACTGTGATGTCGTCATTGTTAAAGGCCTACTGATGACGTGATAGGTTGGTGACGTAGCAGTTTTTAGGCTTTCTATATCTAGGAGGTGTTGTCCAAAAGTGGGCCCTCTCGGCCCACATCTGGAGCATTCAGTAAACCATTAATCTAAAAGTGGGCCACCCATCACTATCCATATTATTATTATAA
>JAWZYV010015761.1:0-49469 GCA_038373885.1 Cheiracanthium punctorium
TATTGAAGAGAGAGGGAAACTTAATAGTCAGCAGAAAATCGACAGAATTTACCTGATAATTAAAATTACACCTCCGGAGACCAGGCAAACAAAGCAGAATTAATTTAAAGAAAAGGTAATTATTTAAAAAAAAAGTCCCAACAAAAAAAGATAATTAGTAGTAATTTAAAAGAAGTTAGCTATTGAGTTATAGAAGAAGAGTCATCCAGACCATTATATCTCCTGACAAAAGGTATTTAAATTAAACTTCCAAGTTAATTACAAGTATTAAGAAAATAAATAATTAATGGTTAAAACAATTAAAATAAAAAATTACTGCTTTTGATTTGTAAAAAACATTATCCCCCAAAAACAATACAACAACTCTACTACTCTACTCATTCCCTCCAACCAATCCATTCCATTCATACCCATTAATACATAACCGGTTCATAACTGATACCTGATCCCCAACTACGTTCACAGTCGCCAACTTCGGGAAAAAAAAATAAACCGGGCAGTTTATTTTATACCGCAACCGTTGTTTCACTCATATGCGACGGTTTATATAACCGAAGAGCGCAAATTAGAAATTCTAAAAGAAAAAACTGATCAGGTGTTTTTGGTAACGGTTTAATGTATTTTGAAAAAGACAGCACCGGAGAAACACCGAGGGGGTGAGAATAACCGAAAAGAACCGTTCATGAAGACCAAAACACCGGTTTTCGGTTTAAACCGGTTTCAAGTTTCCCATCCCTAGGCAGAACTACGTCTCACTTGAGCATTTCAGTTGGGAAATTCAAAATTTATAAAAGTTATCTAAATATTTCTGATATCCATCTGTCAATCCTCAAATATCGGTAGTTGCGTTTGATAAATATGTAGTTGCGAGTTATCAAACAATCATTATTCCGGTGTTCGTCGCCAGCTGTTGCTCTTCTCTTGATGTTTTTAATAGTTTTGACACACTAACAAGTTTATTTTTCATTTCCTACCCCCTAAACGATTTTCTCTATTTAATCAGGCTTCTCTCAGTACATATTATTCTTAATGTCATAAACAGTTATTTTACTAATCATATATAATTTACAGATGATACAGAAAGTATGCCTTAGCAAAAACAACGTTTTTGCGATTCGAAAATTCTGCGGTATTTGTTTGCCTAGACAAGGGATATATCTCTGGGGGAAGGAGGCTTTGGTTGGATGACTTTTTAAGGAGTTTGTAACTTGTATTGACTTTACATCCTGGATGAAACCTGACCAAAACTCCAGACCGACAGTCGCGCGCGGACCGGGGCCCGAACGTGGGAACTTCAACACTTCAGCCGTCAATCATGTTCAGTGGCTTTATCCACACAAATAGCTCTGAAAATCGAGCGATTTGCGAATACAGCAATTGAAAACACATTATGATTTTACTAAATTAAGAGCATAGTAATGATCTTTTTGCTATTGCAAGTGTAGCGCCAGGGTTATTAGTTCCCAGGTGCGGTCCTTCAGTTTGCCACCCCCTTCTTTTTAAGTTTCAGCATTCTGCCCCCCATGTCGGCCTTTTAGTTTTTCTACCATATTATTTTTAGTGTCCTGCCAGCCACCATCTTTGTTTTTTACCTTTGCCGCCCGGCGGACCCCCCCCCCCTTTTATTACGCACAGTTTTAATTGTACTAAAGTGGAGTAACTGCAGAATTTAGTAAATCAAACCATTGACAAGATTTGGTATTCTAGACTATTCATATAATGTATCTTCCGATTTTTAAAAAATTTTCAGCATTTTAATGAATGAAGCAAAAAATAAATAAATAAATAAATAAAAAGCAATAGAAAGCTAGTTCTGGAAAGAATGTCTTAAGAAAACAAATTGTGTCTTAAGTTATTCATAAAACTAACTGGTCATCAATTTAAGCTTATTTTCAGTTTTTAAAACTAAAAAACAAAAAAAATTCAAAATGATTCCTGGATAGGCTTTTTCTTAAATATCGGTAATTATTTTGTTCTCTGAGTCCTTTTTGAGAACAACAGGGTATGTTAATCTATTTTTATACAATTTGTCACAGCTGAATCACACACAAAACAATTGATAGTTAGTCTTAAATATTTTAATACTTTTTTTATTTTAAAACTATTAAAGCAAGGTTCAAGAACTAAAATTTAGTGTTTTTTAAAGAGAACTTTTTAAGTATGCTACAAAAAATTAAAATATAAGCTATGAAAAATAAATTAATTTAAAATAATAAACTTTATTTCACACATTTGGACAATTCTGTGAGTTAAAAAAGGTATTTATTTATACCTGCTAAAAAACTTACATGTAGTAATTATTTTTATTTATTTAAAGAATATGTGCTTTTTAAAAAACTTATATTCACTTTCATGAATGAGCAAACATTAAATTAGAAGTGAAAGAGAAGAACAAATAATAGTTCCGTAATTTGGTTTCATATGCATACATTCCAACCATTGGATGCAATACAAAATTTGCATGGATGTCATTTATTCTAGCAATCTTCTGTGTTCAGAATTCAATTTTCCAATTTCTATAGTTATCAATTATGGATGAGTTAAATTGTTTGATCAATTTTAATGTCTAATAGTAATAAGGGTAACTTTGAAAATCTTTACTTGGTACTCATTCAATAATTATTGTGAACAAAAGAATTAAAATTCTGATTTATATTATTAAATTTTATATTTTTATTATATGTTGAACACATCTATCCTAATCCACTTACACTGACAGTCCTTTTCTGTTTAAAAGTTTGTACCAATATAGGTAAAACATCCTATATGAATGTGATTCCAGTAATTGCGGTCCAGAGAGTGATAGTGTGATAAAATTGAAGAACATAAATTAGCAGCCCCTCTGCCTTCCCTTACTGCGCTAACAAATCATGTTTGGGCTAAAAATTTCTGAACCTTCTCAATAAATGTACTATTCTTATAAATAATAAACATGTAAGTTATGTAATTTCGAGAAAAAAAAAAAAAAAAAAAAAGCAGAAAATTTCAAAATTACTTTTATTATAAACCTTTTTTTTAAATCAAAAACTTCTGGTTATCTACAGATTAATTCACATATTTATGTTATGCTTAGAGCAAAATATTATCAACAAATCCATTTTCCTATTGTCGCTTACACTACTTCTACAGGATATTTTCTCCAAAAGATCAGGGGAAAAAACTTAGACAAATTGGAAAAAATATAACTATGCATTGTAGTCAGAACACATATTACAACTCTACATGTTAAAGTTTCGGGGATCAGATAGTTTCAAACCAGTGTCTATATATGGTTAGCTACCTGTACATTCTCGTGGAACTCCAAAGTGCCTTTTTTAAGAACAGGGTGGCCCTTTTTTGAAATTTCCCCCCTGTCGACCCATTTTTTCTAGAGTCAACTCTATTCTAATCACCTCCTCTTGTAAGTTAACCATTTTTTTATGCCTATAAGAAAAATTTTAAGTGCCAATTATGATTTATATGTAGACTCCTCACCGCCCCCCACCTTCAAAAAAAAAAAAAAAAAAAAAAAAAAAAAAAAAAAAAAGAACAGATAACTTAGATATGATAAATGCAGATTTAATATGAAAAAGCACTGTATTAGTTGGCTGACCTTTTTTCTAAATGTAAATGGCAATATTTGCTTAGGTATATACAAGGCACGTATCCAGAAAACATTGGCGTGGGAGGGAGGGGGGGGGGTTCAAACGGTAAAAAATGGTTGAATTGTTTCACAAAAAAACTCATTTTCACTTTAGTAACAAAAATGAAAATTCGGGGGGGGGGGGGAGGTCCTGGACCCCCCTAAATACGTTCTTGAGTACATATATATATATAATATATAGTATTGGATATAGTGGCCTCATAGTTAATTCTGACGTGCCCTTGAAAGCTTAAATTGCCCTTTTTTTAAGACTAGCACCCTGCCCCTTTTTCATCCTAGGATGATCTCTGAAAATTCCTTCTCTAGAAGCATAATGTAATGAGTGGATGACCCCTAAAAGACTAAATTATTCGCTAATATCATAAAGCAGAACCAATTATTTTAGGTAAAACTACCTGTCAATTTCACACATATTGAATCGCGTTTCATTGCTTTTATCAATAATGGAAAATTTTATTTATCTTTTATAAAATCATAGTTTGCCTCCCTAAATCAAAGACTTTTTCACCAAGAAAACTGATGCCACACAAGTAGTTAAAATGGTGTAAGTCATCATTTTCAAAATTAATTTTCTCGCTAACTAGACAAGGGATCGCTTGAACGAACGTCGAACTAGACTCGCTAAGAGACAAGGGATTTGTTTTAATTTTCTTAGGCAAAGAGCAACATTCTTCTAAATATAAAGGGTAGGAAAGGAGGGACCGTATGAAAATTAAATATCATATTTTAATATGTACACAACCCCAAGTAAAAAAAAATGCCCTATCTGAAAGCTACTCTTAATTTGACGAACTTTTCTAATTGTAAGTATATTTTAATCACTTACGGTTTTAAAAATAATCGCCTTAACATCTATTTTGAATCACCCGGTGTATGATATAATTTATATATAATATGATGTAATTTATGTATAATACACTCTAATTGTAATATTACTAGAAAAGCATGTATCTGGGTTAAAATAAATGGCTGTTTATTTGTATCGCGTATATGGTCACCCAGCTTATAAGGTCACTTTTCTACGGTCCCCACAAGTGATCTTATAACAAGGTTTGACTGTATATGGATTATGGTTTTTGTTAATAAAAGAAAAAAGTCCTGATTTAAAAATATTTTGGCTAAGCTTCGATATACCCCCTACTTTTTTTGGCTCCAAATTTGGCAATAAAAGGGATTTTCTGGTAACCCTAACGAATTGCATTGCCGTCATTGGGGGAAGGCTATTTATGACAACCCCGGCCAGCCAGCCAATGGGAGAGTGCCAGTGATGCAATCTCTCCTGCACGTGGAAGCTTGTGCAAACTTTATTTCACATTCTTTAGAGGTAGTAAGTTGACCGAAAGCGCTTCTGCAAAGGTAATGTGATCTTTTGATATTTTACTGTACTTTTTTTTTTCTTTTGTTTAGGATTTTGTGATTTTTTAAGTATTTTGAGATGGCAGCTAAGTTTGCATCTTGTAATTATCCCTCTGTAGCTAATGTAGCTGACAAATATCAGGGAGCTAATATAATTTTTGTTATGAGCTATTTCTTAGTGGACCAGGAGAAGTTTTTGGATTTTTTGAGGGAGACATCCTTTCGGAGTGGGAGCTTAACCTTTCGGAGATATTTTTGGTAATGTATAATATTGTTTTGCATTACATCGTGTGGGATGACACGTTAAGCAGGCTCCTCGTGCCTCACTCCGGGAACTGTGCACTATTTGTACAGGCGAATGGCTTCACAATTTTTGGCTTTTTTCTTAAAATGCTTGACTCGTTTTCTTATTTTTCCAGTTTTCCGACTACATTTTTCGTCAAAAATAAATGAGGGTGATTTATGTGAGGAGCCCCCCCCCCTCACATAAAAATCCCATCATTTGTGAAATTTACATTTTTCATATTTTTAACCCTAAATTCTTGTTAGAAAACAAGATTTCTGTGTCCATCAATTCTTAAATTTTCTTGATTTTTCTGTTGTTTACATTCTTAACCCTAATCTTTTCGTAGAATTCTTCTAATTCTCATAGTTTTTCCTGTTTTGAAAACATTGTTTCACCAGAGCTCATTCTAAAGGCGGGTTTCGACTAGGTTGTTATTTTCCCCAAATCCTTTACCGCTGCTAAAAACTCTCCGTAAAGCCGGTTTTTCGACTGTTATCGCCTGTCTTTATCGTTTTAAAAGGTATTCATTTCCCGTCTTTAAGCGCGCTAAGTTCTTGAAGAATCCCAGCTTTTAATTGGCTGATCGCGTCCCCCAAACATTCCAATATGGCTGTCGCGATAGTGAGAATGTACTAGATATTTTTTAAGGATAAATAGGCTCTTAATTCTTTTCTTTTTCGTTCAATTAATCATCAATTTTCATAAGAGTATTCCAAATTATTGTAAATCTTCTCTGGACAAAACTGATGCAGTCAATTGACCTAAAAAATCTAAAGAGAAAAAAAAAAAAGCCCGGCGCTCAATCTTTCTTCATGATTTCATGCACAATTAATCATAATTCTATCATTCTTCCTTTAGAGTGTTTTTATACCTTATGTTTCATAGTCATTCTTTTTATAATATTTCTATTTCTTTTTGTTTTTGGCTCGTAACTATTCGATGTGTCGTGTAAATCTGTAACAAGATCAGTTCAAATTAACTAATAACATCCTTCGGGTTGTGTCTAGCGTGGCTAGGACCTTCCGCACTTGCCTCTTGTTGTGTTGACCTGAGTTCGATTCCCGCTGCTGCTCTTTTTAGGGCTTTGCTTTACTGTCGGTTTTGTTTTATTTCAGTTAAAAAAATAATAACAGGTTATTCTATACTTTACTTATTTTTTTCTTTAATTTATTTTGTGATAATTAATAATAAAAAATAGTTATGACTTTGAATTTAAAAATATTTAATTTAAGTATTTTTTGCAAAGCTTCTTCCTAACTTTTTCTTTAAGTATTTCATGTGATATTCTGATGATCTCTAGCATTTTGACATCTATTTCTAATTAAAATTAAGTCTTTATTCTTGTAATATTATTGACTGTATTTGAAGAATTCAATATATATATATAATTAATATTTCAATGAATTTTTTTTCTCTTCAGAAAGCTCACATAATTAATAATAGTTATTACTTAGTATTCAAAGGGAAAAAAAATAGTAGTTTTACATACTAACTAGTTTTAATGATAATTCTTTTTCTCTTCATGTATAAATAAAATTTATTGTAATTATTGAATTTTAATTTTAAGACCGATATTTTTTCCAAATCATAGGTTTTCTCATTTTTATTTTGTGTTTCTTTAAATACCAGATTAAAAATTTTGTTCAATACTTTTCAAATATAAATTTGATTAATAAATCTAAATTTATTCGTGCACTATCTTTTGTATTAGACATTTAAAGGCCGGAGATGGCATCAAGAACAAGATGTTGTTCCCACCCGAGCCGAGTTGATAAGATACTGAAGATGTAGATAACTGAAGTATAAAAGTCCAGGGTTCTGATCTACCGGACGGCTGATTATCTAAAAATTCGGAGTTTTGGACGGTTTTTCTCACGATGTAACGTAAATACGCTTCAGAAGCACTAAGAAAGTCCCCCGCACAAGGCCCTTTCGATAGGCAATACGAAATACTCCTCGTGTAGGTTTATCATAACAAAATACAATACAACCTTTTCAGAAATAGTTGTATGCTTTCAGTGTATGTTAGAGATAACTGAAATTAAATTAATAACATAATGTACTTCTTGAATTTACAAAACACGCGAAAAGCAAATATCAATATTCTGTTAATTACTTATTTGGTGAAAGACAGCATGCAGTACTTAAATTTATCGAAAATGTGGCTACCTTTTAAATCTATCAAAACAGCTCAATTAACTTAATGATTCCCATAAATTAGAGGCTTTAAAATACTGACACCCAGGTTATTTTTTTTTTTATTTTTTTTTTTTTTAAGCCTCCTAAAATTAGTATAATATGTGCTAACTAAAAAAGTCCCTTAAATAAATGCAGTAGAATTTTTCAAATTCAAAGTCGATGGGACTTAGCGATTCTGCATAACACAAATTTCCAGATTATAAAAAATCCTGCAGTATTATTAAAAAAAAAATCGTTGTAATCAGGTAAAGTTTAAAAAAAAGAAAAATTTTTTTTAAATAGAAAAATGTATTAAAAATAAAATACATTTACTGAGAAATTGCTCATTAGAAAGATGCTATTCTTTTAAACATTTTTAATAAAATCTAAAACATTTTCTTTCGAATACTGATTTATTGTTATTTTAAGGTCTAATTTCGTAAATTGGAATTCCAAATTTAAGAAAGTTTTCTGTATTTAAAAATAACAAATGGGGATATATTTAAAAGAAAAACGGGAAACAGATAAAAGTTTAAACACGCATGCGCGAAATCGCTAATAGCCATTGGAGGAACGTACGGTTCTTAAAGGAGATAACCGAAGCTAGTTGAAACGGAATTCTACTTTAGCGTTACGACTTTCGGGGAATTAACGGCATTTGGGGCATTAACGACACAAGTGGAAACGCGCCTTAAGTAGGAAAAGGGGCAGGGTACAAAGGCTTAAAAAAAGGGCATCATTATTTTAAAAGGGCATTGTGTTTCTTAAAAAGGGCAGTACATATTCTGATTAAAAGCACTTCTAATTCACAAAAAAAAACCTAAAAAATTGAGTAAAACAATGCTTTATTGATTAATAAATTAATAATAATTAATTAGTTATCTTTATTAATAAATTAATTACTAGTCTTTATTAAAATTAGATAAAATTAATTAAGATGATAAAGCTAAGTAATGTAAAAGAATTAATTACTTTTTAAGTAACTTTGTAAATTAACTTATTAAAATAAATTATAAATAGTTAAGTTAATAAGAATATTTCTTTAAAAGATTTTTAAGGCTTCTTTTTATAACAAAAATAATCACTCAAACATACCTAACAGACAAGAAAATGCTTAATTAAGTAAACATTTTGCATAAGAAGCACATTTTAATAAACTATTTACTGGATCACCTTGTTAAGAATCATCCATAAAAGTTTAACTCAATTAAGAAGCACTTAATAAAAGTTAAGTTGTTCTAAACCTACATTTTCATTTTTATTAATTTTTTTCAGTTTTCAAGTTATTACACCTATAAAAACACTTCATTCAATTTTCCATCATTCGCTTGCCTTTTTAAGAAGCAATCCAATAGTACAAACAATTAAAATATAGATAATGCATGAAATTATTAATAACACTTCTGTTTAAAATAACCATATAATGGTATAAATATCTATTACAGTTATTCAATATATATTCCACTACAAATTCCAGTTATTTATAAAATTTTTTGAAATTGGACAACAATTTTTTTTTTTTTTTCAGAATTATCTGCAGCCATTATAATTACATACCTGCCAACCTCCTTAAGCCAAAAACAGGAAGACTCAGGTTGAAAAAACAGAAGATTTCACAAAAAATCAGAAGATAAAAATAAAATTTAATAAATATTTTAAGAACAGAAGACTGTTTCCCCCAGTGTATATCACCATTTCTTATTATTTTTTTATATTAGTATTGTAGAGAAATAAAAACAAAATTAAATAGCAATAGAAAAGAGCTTACCTGAATTTTTTTTATATAAAATGAAAAAAGATGAAGAGTATTTTCACAGTATTTTCACAAAAATAAAAAACAATTCAATAAATGTAAATTTGACTTTATTTTTAACCAAAGCATGTTGAAACATAAACAGATTAAGATTTTTTTTTATCTTGTTCAAAGTAGCTTTTTTAGTTTTTACTAATAGCTCATCAGAAAAATTATTTTCAAGCTTTAGTTTTCAATACTAACACATTTTCAAATGATGAATCAGTGAGGGAAGAACGAAATGAAGTTCTGTTAACTATCCATGAAAGATTTGCTTACAAATGCTTTGATCTCACTCATACTACAGCATTGTGCTGTTAGCTGTTGAAATGATTACCTTAATAAATTATTTTGAAATAGAATTACTATTAATTTACAATTTTTTCGCACAGTTTGTAATACAATTTAATATATCAACTAAAAATTTAAAAAAGACGGAAGATTTCATCTTCTGGCAGAAGACCAGAAGATAGCTTAAATAAACAGATGTGTTCTGTCAAAACCAGAAGAGTTGGCAGATATGTAATTATTCTTCTGTTGATTTTAACAATCAGCTGGTCACCTATATAAGTGGCAATATTGAAACAGCCTGAAAGGAGATATGAACCTCAACCCCATCTTTTCCCACTGGTCTAGCTCAGGACCACAAAGAAAGAAAGAAAGAAATATGTTCCGATAGTAAATTTCTAACTTTTGTTCAAATTAAGATGTCTTTTTAAAATTTGGACTCTGAATCCATTATTGCATTTAAAAGTGATCCCCAAAATTTCAAACAAATCGGTCCATTAATAAAAAAAATTATAGATGAATGAATTTTTACACAGTTGATTTCCATCCCCCTTCTCATCACAGAGACAAACCTAGAACCCTCCCGAGCACGTTGGTGCCAAAGACAGTATTTTAATGTCTTTGGTCTTTGGTTAGCGCGGCCTATGGGTAGGATGGGAGGGGGGAGTTTTAATAGCATAAAAGTTGTTTAATTCCTCCCCACCAAATAAAGAGAACAAATAAAAAGGATAACCAAGAGCTTCAAAAATAAAAAAAATAAATAAAAAGAGCCAAAAAAGGATGTCTAATTTCTAATCATGGGAGCGCTAATGTGAATCAAAAGGCAACAGGACGGAATTTTTTTTTTTTTTTTAAAGGCATCGGGGCGCTGCGCCCCGCTGACCTCGCCTAGAATGAGCTCTGGTTTCACATCCATTTTTAACCCTAAATTTTTTGCGGAATTCTTCTAATTCTTATACTTTCTCCGCTTTCAGAAACGTAGTTTCACGGCCATTTTTTAATTTTTGGCACCATCAAAGAGGGCATTTTTGGCCACTTCTCTTTTGTTTTTGGCACCGTCGAAAACAGCCTTTGGCACCAAAAAAAAAAAAAAAAAAAAAAAAAATGCCAAAAATCGAGGTAGGGGGTATATCGAAGGTGCACCAATATTTTAAAGAAATATTGTTGTTAACTTAACTATTTATAAGTCATTTTAATGAGAAGTTAGTTAACAAATTCACTTAAAAAGTAATTTAACTCTTTCACATTACTTAGCTATTACTTAATTAATGTTAGTTAATTTATTAATCAACATCAGATATTAATTTATTACAGAAGAATTGTTTTACTCAATTTTGTAAAGTAAAAAAAAAGTTCATTTTTTTGCAAATTACAAGTACTTATAATCAGAATGTGTAACGTCCTTTTTAAGCAATACAATGCCGTTTTTAAATATTGTATTGATGCCCTTTTTCTAACCTTGCTCCTTGCCCCTTTTTCGCCCACATAAAATGAGTTCTGCAGCATGTCCTTTTTTTAAGGATTTTTCAGAACTCAGATATTTGCCACCAATGGCAACTTTTAATTCTCTGGTGATTCTTTAGCAATTTACACAAACGCATAATAGATAATCTTTTCCCAAAATCGTTCCCATATTATTCTAATGAAAAGTTTTCCATTATTATTCGCATACACAATCTTTGTTTATGGCTTATTTAACACATTAAAACATTTTATGGGATACATTCTGTAAGCGGAGGCAAATAGCCAAGCTCTGCCGATTTTTTGATCTCTGAGAGAAAAATTAAAATGTTACAATCATAAGTTGTGATCAGACAGAGTTTCGAGTTTTTGGATCTATGAGATGGGCTTTTTCAGAAGCACAGATTCAAACAAAATATGACATAAAAAACATTGGGACTATATTCCGTATACGGTGCTGTTTACATTTTGATGTTTTGTTTACAAATTGATTTGGCGTTGGCTCTGGCGCCGTGATGGGCGATGCTCAGCTGGAGTGAAGTACCCTGCCGGTGATTGTTTAGACTAGTAACCAAAGAGAAACACGGGGTGTTTTGAAGTATGGGATTTTCTTTCAGTGGTAATTGAATGGCGATAGTTGTTTGTTTGTGGCTGGTGATAGAGTGGATTAAGTTAATGTTTGATTTTCCTTGTGGTTTTGATTCTGTTTTACGGACTCTTTATCGTAGGTTAGTAAGCGTATCGGGGAATTTCGTCGTCAGTATTTATGTGTGGAATATGGAGATTTTTTATGTTTTGAAAGGAAAAGGAGCGTTCTTTTGTGTGTGTTTGATAGAAATATGGTGTGAATATAGAGCTAAATAAAAGAAAGCATGCTGGTGTTACGTTATAAGCCAGTGGGTATTGGGGACATTTCTGAGCGGTTATTTAAAAAAAGATATAGGTAAGTGCTCTTTTTTAACAAATCTTTGCAATGTTTAAGGTTTTTAATGTGAATTTTAAATTGATATTCGATGTGTTTTATGTTTTTGTAAGTGCTATTTACGTGCTATTCAAATCATACGGACTTTATAAGAGGTGTACAACTAGGTTGTTTAATCCACCGATGTTATTTTGAGTTGAAAACGGGCCAGTGTTTGCCCAGTTTACATTAGCTGTACAACTAGGTTGCTTAATTCACTGTTGTTTTTTTTAGTTAAATACTGTCCACTGGTTGCGTAGTTTACATAGCTGTACAACTAGGTTGCTGAATCCACTGAGGTTTTTTTAGTTAAAGACAGTCCACTGGTTGCATAGTTTACATAGCTGTACAACTAGGTTGCTGAATCCACTAAGGTTTTTTTAGTTAAAAACGGGCCACTGGTTGCCTAGTTTAGATAGCTGTACAACTAGGTTGCTGAATCCACTGAGGTTTTTTTAGTTAAAAACGGACCACTGGTTGCCTAGTTTAGATAGCTGTACAACTAGGTTGCTGAATCCACTGAGGTTTTTTTAGTTAAAAACGGACCACTGGTTGCTCAATTTTAGTGGAATATATGTGCAATTTTAATGTGCTGATCGTGGAAAATGGTTGGCGACTGTCGCCATGTTTACATGGGGTGCGCACCGGCTTGTATGATTTTACCAAACATTGCTTTTTAAGTCAATGATTAATCAAGTCAAGTTGCTGAATCAACTTACTATCCAAATAGAAATGTTGTAAAACAGGGTTTCTACAGATATCACAGCTTTTGCTTCCCTGACATCTGTCATGCTCTTCCCTGACTTTTTATCTAGCGTGCTTTCCCGAATTTTGCATTTCTATTTTTAATATTACATCCTTTAAATAATAACTTTATATATTTTTTGCCCCTTTTTTACAAATAATAATAATAATAAAATCAATATACACAAAAATATTATTTGAAATCACTGGATTCTAACAAAAACCATGCTTGATAATAATTTAGGATAAAATTAAGAATATTTCAACTGAACAAGATATGTTAATAAAGGACACATTTTAAAATTTATAAATTCAGGGATGAGATTGACAAAAAAGGAAGAAATCTGAAAGAATGTGCGAACAACATTTGAGCAATAATACTTAGGGATTTCAAGTTTAATAAATATTGTAAATGCTACTGATATTAAGTCTATCCTACTTATATACAATTTTGCCGATGAAAAATAATAAAAGAAATCAGGAAATTTTTGAAAAATTGAAAAAACTGATTTTTTTGAAAAACTGAGAAAATCAGATAAAAGTCTGAAGAATCTCATCCCTGTATAAAGAAAATAAAACAATTTCTACAATCAGGTTCAAACATGAAGTATTTTCTTGATTTTTTTCCGAAATCCCTGACCAAAAACTCATTTCCCTGACTTTTCAGGTCTGTAGAAACCAGAGTTTAAAATTTAATCTGACAAGGATATTCAATTATATGATTTAACAATTAATACAGATATATTCTAAGGATTTTTCATTGAAAAAAAAAAAAAAACTTACATATAATGACATTCCAAGACTAATGACACTCAAACTTCCCATGCAAGCATCTAGATTGCACAACGCACATGCTTCTGACCAAACACCAAACATGCTTTGGTTTGATTTGAATTGAGTGGTTGGTTGGTTCACGTGGTTGATTTGAGATCCTTGGCCAGAGACTGTCGTCTGGATTGTTCCGGAAGGAGAAACCATAGAGAAAAGCTTCCCGTGGACATTTTGCATGGTTTCTGAGTTCGAGGCTGAAATTTGACAGCTGGCGGTATGTGCATTATTCTCTTTTTAATATTTAAATTAAGGTGACCATACGTCCTCGAAATTCGAGGACAGTTCCTCTTTATAGATATTTTTTTTACTCTGTCTCCAAAAATACCTTGACTTCTTGGGGACGCGAAAAGTCCCCAAATTTAAAGATTTGTATTTTTTTTTCCCTGAAAGTTTTCGTTTAGTTTATTTTTTTCGGAAAAAAACTGAAGAAATAAAGAAAAATAAAACAAGTAAAAGCTCCTTCTACTCAGAGAAACAATGAAATTCGATGTCTGAAAACGTTTTGTGTGTATAGCGTGCACAGACATTCAATAAAGTATTCGACTATGAGCCAAATTTTCCATTTTAGTTTTGTTAATGATTAATCACTTTTCATGAAGAACCATGCTTTAAATATGAAATTGACGTACGAAATTTTTCTTGCACTCGATACTTTTTTTAGAGGGTGTAAAAAGTTTCATGAAAAATTATCACAAAATGAGCCAATGTAAAAAGCAATGTCGTCTGAAAAATACAAATACTATTCCAAGAGTTAAATTTTAAATAAATTGCAATATTTCAACATGATGTTCCATTGATATTTCTGGTTTAAATAAATATTTATAAATGAATGAAATACTTCCATTTATTTATTACAAACAAGAATACGCAATGGACGATATCGATATGACGTCATTTTTCCACCAACACGTGACCTTTCGGCTGTGTTGATGAGTGGCCCTGTAATCTGATTGGCTGAAGTGTATATTTTCCATCCACACGTGGCTGAAATAGCCTCGTCTCAGTATAAGTTTTAATATGTTAGCACTTTTTAATGGGAATCTTAGGAGAGATATCTTTTTGCAGTCATGTACAGGTTCCAGAGAGTTATTGAAACATTCGTAGGCAGCACAATACAGAGGTATAATAATTATTTTTTTGATTTTGCGCTTATTACCAGGAGTCCAGCACATAAGCCTATGGAGAAATGGTTGTTTGTTTTCCACCGTCACGTGACTTTTATAGCCTCGAACCCAAGGAGGCGATATCCTCCATTGATATAAAGAGCTGTTAGAGTTAATTTTTAAGTATCGAAGTCAGTAAAGATTTAAAGTATCCAGTAGCGGATCCAGGGGAGGGGTTGGGGGGCTTCAGCGCCCTTCAAAAGAGATTGCTCAAGGGTAACATTCTGCTATATTATACACTTTAAATAGCTAAAATGATCATATTTTATTACTTAGCCCCTCCCAAAAGCCTAATACATTGGTTTAGACTAAAATTTTGATTTATAGTACATTTTAATTGGTTGAAATAAGCTTTTTAAAAAATTTAGCCCCTACCAAAAAAAATTTCTGGATCCGCCATGCCACTGAAAGTATCGGTACGCTTTTCAAACATGGGCACGTCCTCAATGTTTGTTTCAGAATTGGGCACACCAAACAGATTTGTCCAAAAAATTTTTTAACGGTCAATGGTAACCAAACGTCCTCAATTTCAAACTTTTTTTTAAATTTGTCCTCAAATGTAACACAATTGGAGAAAAAGTTTTAGTTAAAAGATATTTCTTCAAATTAAAAAAAAAAAAAATCATGTTTCCCCCCCCATATGTCCCCAATTTTTGTTTCATAATTGGAGACACTACACATATTTGAGCCCAATTCCTGGTTCGAAAATTTATCCAAAATATTTTAACATGACCAAATAGGATGTCGACATTTCAATTTTTTACATAATGATTTTAAAAGAAATAATTCCTTGTTCAAGAAGTTGACATCAGAATTTTATCTATTATTGATGGTATTAGCAAAATCGAAGAAAGTCGCAAAAATGGGTTAAGGTAAAGCAAGGGCGGCTCCAGGCTGAATTTTCGGAGGGGGCCATTGAACTCTTTAGATAGTCTATAAATTGTTTAAAATGCCATTTGAACGTGAGGAATGTGAAGTATACGAATCTAATGTTCAAAAACAAAAAGTTCGGAGGGGGCTATGGCCCCCTCGCTGGAGCCGCCATGGAGGTAAAGTGACCAGATTTTTGAATGTAGAATCGGAGACATCTTCCCGATTTTGAAACAAAACTGGGGACATGTATAATTAATGAAAGAATTATCAGTAATTTAATTAAAAAACGAAGCAATAATTAAAAATTGTCCCCAATTCCTGTTTCACATTTTGGAGGGACTGTCGCCGGAAAATGGGGACATTTGGTCACCTTATATTGAGGTGACCATACGTCCCCAATTTCCGTGTTACTTTGTGATTTGTGTAAGGTGATCAAACATCCCCATTTTACGACAATCTGCGATTTCAGGACGTTTTTTAAATTGTCCCCAAAATGTAAAACAGGAATTGGGGGCAATTTTTAAGTGCAGCAGTGGTATTAACCCTTTAATGTGCATGCCCTCTCTAGCACACAACTCTAGCATTTTCATTCATAATAAATACATTTGATTTCAATCTAATACTTGAGGAGGACGGACATACACTGACAAGCCAAAACATTATGACCACCCCCAATTTTTCAATGAATTTGTCTGGATCACATGGAGAGCACGTAATTAAGTGGGAATGGTATTTATCTGCTGGCGAAGGTAAAAAATCATTCTTGCACTAATCTTTGTGAGTAATGGGAAAGGCTGTTTATTGAAGCTAATTTGATAGAGGGCAGATTGTAATGGCCCGAAGACTCTTGATTTTTTCTTCATCATGTTAATAATTGTGTCAGGGCACGCTGTCTTCCAGGAGAACAGCTGCTCCCCTCTTGTACAGCAGGCTATACGCAGATTGCAGGCTGGTGGTATTATGCTTTGAAGGATGTTCCCTTGGGCAGAACTGGGACCCATAGTTGTGGTAGATCAGACCAGGAATGTGGTGGACTATCTGAATATTATCGCGGATCATTTGCACCCTTATTTGGCATATGTCTTCCCAACAGGAAATGAAACCTTGTGCCATGTTACAAGGCTGGAATTGTGTTGGAGTGGTTCGATGAGCGTAACGATGAATTCCAATTAATGTCCTGACCACCTACTCACCAGAGCTCAAACACCACCATGTTCCAATATCTCGACTTTGGGTAACCACTACTTAAATATTTAGTACAACCTGTTTCTTATAACTTGGTGTTTCTTCCAGTACCCAGTAGGAGATCATAATGTTTTGGCTCTTCAGTGTAGTATCTTCAGTGTAACAGAGTCCCATCATCAATATAATAACCTGTCTTCCTGCCGCAATGCGACCACAGAAGAGAAGAAGGGGGATGTTAAGTGTGTCAGTCTAACAACTACATGTCTATGATTTTATTTTTTCAAAATTGGAGTCATGTTTCAACAACTCAACTCTGAACTCTAGAAATTCTAAGTTCAGAATAACATGACTCCAATTTAAAAAAAATAAAATCATAAACACAGGGGTATAGCCAGAGGGGGCTGCAGCCCCCCCCCCTCTGAAATGAGACCCTTTACTTAGCTTACAGTTTGATACCAAGTTTAGAATTCAAATTTAGCTTGCAATTTGATGTCCAGCCCCCCTTCCCTGAAATTAAATCCTGGCTATGCTACTTCATAGATGTGTAGTCGTTAGTCTGACTGACACAGTTAACAGAGGCACAAAGTCTACCTTACTGGTTGGCAATTTTTTAAAGCGAATTTTCGTGGGCCAGCATTGCTGGACAGCTTGCCGGCTAGTAATTATAGATTTATGACAAAAACAAAATAACCAACAACATAAATACACCAAATTAACCTAAATAAAAGCTATAATCCAACGCAACTTGTAAAGAAGTTTAAACGAATTCAGAATTAAACAAATGCTTATGTCTCGCAACAATCAAAATAAAAGTTACCATAGGCGCCGACTTCATGGGGCTTGAAGGGGCTTCAGCCCCCCCAATATTTTTATTCAGGGGACTGAGCCCCTCCAAAAATTTCACTCTGACAATTTAGTGTCAAATCATATTTCTTTCTCCAAATCGGTTAAACATCCTAAAAATAGAGAATGTATCGGATCGCTAGCTTTTTCTGTCTCTCACTCCGCTTTTTCTTTCACAGGGATTCAGGAATTACGTTGGGTACCTGTAATGCCGTAAGGCACGGATGTCAACCTTCTTTATCAAGAGCGCAAGCACAAACAAATGACCATCAGATAGCTAGGCAAAAAGAAAGTAAAACGGGTGTTTTCCCACACAAGAACCATTCGGATTTCACACCGTGACACAATTGATGATGGAATTGCTTTCTAGTAGGGAGAACACTGCGCTTTTTTTAGGAGGGTCGTTCTCATGTAATTTTTTTTTTTTTTATCAGTACAGCAAAAGCTTTCACTTTTGTTCTATTGTGAGATGCAGACTCTTCTGTAGACGTCTGACCATAAGGGAGATTTTCCCATTGTGCAAAACTGCAAACGATTGTGACATTTCCATTTTCCACCAGTATTAAATTTCGACGCTGAAAATAAACCGTTTAAATGCGACTTAAAAACAATTCAAGGCAGAAAATTAATATTCAAATTTAAGCTTGAAGATTTTAAATCATGAAGAAACTTGTGAGATAAATGAAAAATTGATGTTTAATACAGTTTCGGATATAGACAGTATTCATTTCTTTACACGCTTTATCAAAAATTTACTAATATCGAACGCTTAACGTTTCTTATTTAGCTACAGTTAAGAGCTAAATGAAAAATGATTTCATAAAAATCTTCGAGGAGCACAACTTCTGGATTATATTTTATAATTGCTTCCTCTTATCTTCTATCTTTACATATAAATCTCTTTCCCCAACCAAGGGCGTAATGAGGTGGGGGGGGGGGCTACGCGGGCTGAGCACTACATAGCTGTCTCCCAGCCCCCCTACAATTTTCAAACATTTTTGTTAGTTTACACATAAATACGAAAATTTAGAAACGAACATTTGAAAACCATGAAATTTTAAATCTTTAAGAAGACTCGTTGTTTTGGGCGAATTTCTCTTCATAATTGCAAGATTTGTATACGGTTTATTATTTTGCTACTATTGGCTGCATGTGGTGCCAGTGGCGGTTCCAGAAGGGAGGGGGCTCACGGTGGTCATGACCACCCCTGGGCCTAGATTGACCATCTCCCCAATAAGAAAGGAGGAAGGAAAAAAAAAAAAAAAAAAAAAAAAAAACGACGGCCCAAGCCGAGCTCGGACAAGGCCCAAAATTCAGAGAGGCCTTGATCATGTGCATACATATCACATTGTGTTGCTGAAAGAAAATTCGTCTTTAGAAAACCATTAGTCTCTGACTAATTTACTTTATTTTATAACAACACTAAACTATGCACACAGTGACTATGTGCTCAGTCGTTGTTCCTTGGCAGAAAAATATGCAGCCGTTTTATAAATATGTGCATTCATCCATATCCATCCATACATGGAGGGCAAAGGAAGTGGAAGTCAAAGCGAGCATGATTAAGGTAAGGGTGGATGGGGTAGTTGCCCCGAACCCACAATGAAGGAAAACTCTCAAAATCAAAAAATTGTTTATAGAAAAATGTGTGAATTGGGCGTGTGTGATACATTTTACTCGTATTCGACCCCCACACTTGCAAATAGCCTTCCTCTTCTGTAAAAGCACTCTATGAAGCACGTATGTTTGTAAATTATTAATTCATGGAATATCAAACTAGCATAACTGCTACAAAACCATAAAAATTATAGAGGAGAAAGGAGGGGCTGTCATGGGGAAAGAGGGACCATGCTTAACAGGGCCGGATTACCCATTAGGCTGAGTAGGCTTTCTCCTGTGGGCTCCGTTATTAAAGCTATTTTAGTGTTAATATTTATACAGTATATGTAACTCTGAGAAAATAATTCTGATTCATTGGTGACTTACTACACACGAAACACTTTTTGGCATTATTAGCCACTACACTTCTTAATTGAAATTTGAATGAATATGTGCTAGAAAGTTTGAAGCTGACTATTTAGCTTGGATTTTTATGTGCACATTTCAGTGATACCCTGCATTAGACGGATGTATATTTTGCAAATTCAATAAGGAGAACTTTTAGCACTACGTCTACACGAACGGGCTATGGTAATCATAAGAAGGCTTTTAAACAAAAAACCCTTCTTACCTCAGTCATCACAATCATATTTTATACAACTTTTTTCCGTTCTGAATAAAAATTAATTTTCGTATATTGTTGCACAAATGTCATTAGAATAAATTTCAAATAACATAATTCGTTATGGTTTTAGTTTATAAAATGAACACTATGTATCCATTTAGCCAAGAGCGTCTCTGACTTACCAATTGCTAATGTGCTAGTTTTATTAATTTTGATAATTGTTAAGGTAATCTGAAACAATTTTCCAAAAAAGAAAGGGTGATTTAGAGTGCAATGGAGTTTTTATATATGTTTTAAAAATAACATGACGTAGACTATGATTTCGAATTAGATTTCATTCATTTTGTTTCCATTTTTCATATTATTGAGTATTCTTATTTTAATGTAAAGTGAAAATGTTGAGTATTTTTAAAAATTGTCTGTAAATATCTACAATAATTCACAGTGATAATTTTGGTATTGTATATCTGTTTCTGTGTTATTCCACTTTTAAATGTAAAACACGATTGTTTTTTCCGTACTGAATAAAAATTAATTTTCATATATTGTTGCACAAGTATCATCAAAATATATTTCAAATAGCATAATTCATTATGGTTTTAGTATATAAAATGATTACTATGTGTCCATTTAGCCAGGAGCGTCTCCGATTTACCAATTGATTATGTGCTAGTTTAATTTGTTTTCATAATTGTTAAGGTAATCGGGAACGGTTTTCCAAAAAGAAGTGTGATTTAAAGTGCAATGGTGTTTTTATATGTCGAGTTTTTTTTTGCCAAGTCTCACACGGAGGGCAAACCCCCCACCCTCGGGCTAGATTCCTCGCGCAGATAACTGGCCATAACACCACATTTCAATATTTCTTCTCATTTTTAATGTTATTGAAAGATGATATGAGTATTCTTAGTTTAATGTATAATGAAAGTTTTCAGTATTAAAATGTTTATGAAGACCTAAAATAATGTAGACTCTAAATTTTGATATATTCTCGCACTTAGATTTCTTTGTTAGATCATTTTTAAATGTTAACAAGGATGATATTATTGGAAAATTAATTTTTTTCCTGCTGTGCAAATACTATAAGAATGAATTTAAAAGTATATTTTATTTATTTACTTGTTTTTGTTTTTACAATTCAAATCACGGAAATCCGTTTAATATGTATGTGTAGAAGAGAGGACTTGTAACTTTGTATGATGGTTTGTATATTATTTGATTTGCATTAATACATGGAAAGGAGGTATTTATTACTTCGTTGCTTATGTTTTTTAAAATAATTTTAAATGTAATCTGTAAAAAGTTGTCAAAGAAATGTAATTTAAATGTGATCAGTTTTTCTGTCTTAAAGTAGTGCGACATTTAATTAAAGTAGATTCAATTTATGGGTATTTCACCATGTAGTAAAATAAAAAATACTATATTAGTAAAAATTATCTCTGATGAATGTTTGCCAGTAAATAAAATAATCCGGATTTTAGTATTTTGAATCGTTTGTACTTCTAGGGTATTTTGAAATATTAGCTGGAGTAATGTTTTGCAGAACAGTTTTTCACATTTGACTGCATGCATTTTCTTTCCTATGAAATTATCATTAAATACATTACAAAAAAGATTTTATTTGTTTTGCTGTTATTAACTTAATTAAACTGCACCTATTCTTTCAGAAGGGAGAGAGATTTGCTTTCTCCATGTGTGTACTGAAGACTGATTCGAGATCTGGAGTTCAAATACTTAATTTAAAAAATGAGTTCAAAAAATTTTTGAAAAATTTATTAAATGGAATTCCTTTTATTTTAATGAAAGTGTTATGTTAAAAAAGCACATTTTGAAATCTCAATTCTAAAATTTCTGAATCCCTTTATTCTACTGACGGAGGGAAAGATTTTGTGCCCCCCCCCCTCCGTAAGGATACGAGCCCCCCCAATAATTTTTACAAGTCGGCGTCCGTGAAAGTTACGATCCAACAACGTTGAAATCAAAATCCATCTGGTTAAAAAATTCAAAATTAAATAAACGTTTATGACAATGTCCCATAACAATCGAAATAAAATTGATCTTAACGATCCAACACGGTTGAAATCAAAATCCATCCAGTTAACCAAATTCAAAATAAATGCTTACAGCAAAAACAAACTAAACAATTTAAAAATACTCCGGTGAGAGCAATGAAAAAAAAAAGAAACGCGACTTCAAAAAACAACAACAATATACGTTTATGCTGCCAATTTCTAAAAAAGAATTGTTACAAGTAGATGTTTAAGTGTTGTGCCAAGCCTAAACTTGATTGTAACCTTTGGTTACGATCCAGGTGATTATGTTCCGTGATTTTTTTTCGAAGAATCAAGGAATGAATCATTTGCTTCGCTTCTCTGTTTACTTTTTCAAGGCGTGATATCTCGCTAGATATTTAGAGTTGAAAGTACCTGCAAGTTAAAAAAAAAGGTTAATTTTTTAGAGATCTTTCGAGCTGTACAAAAAGTTTTTGCTTTTAGTTAGAGATAAGAATGTTGTTTTTATCAAAATTTCAACATGGCCACAGATGACAGATGCACTGGGAGCAATGAGTCAATCCCGGAATCATTAGGAACTGGACTTTTATTATTTAGACAAGCAAATTGAGACATTTGTCATACTGCTTGATAAGCTTCAAAAGGCCCTCCAGGAAAACATCAGTGCTTTGCATATGGACGAAGCATTGAATGTTTATGGGCAAAAGACGACACAGCAAGTGAACATGCAAGACACCGATACACCATTGGGTAGAGGTTGACTGCAATCAAGCAGATGGTGCTGTTGCAGTGACTCCACAAAGCAAAGACCAGCCTCTCAGTCTGGTTCCAGTAGGTTTGTAGAGAAGGTGCGTTTTGAATTCATGGTCAAAGGAGGAAGTGAAAGCAGTTATCCACTATGAATGGGCACTTGGAGTATCAGGAGCAGAAATTCGTAACCGCCTCGTGGAAGTCTATGGCCCAGGTGTGATGTTGAAGCAAATGGTGCCGCAAATTCAGTGATGAATGTCAGCAAGTGCAGGACATACCGAGACCTGGATGGACGTACATGGCCACTACAGATGCAAATGTCAGGAAAGTGAATGACATGATTAAAGTGAACCAATGTATCACCATTGATAGAGTAGCAGAAGAACTTGGAATCGGACTTGAGGGAGCTCACAAGATCATCCACAGCAAGGCAAGTGTCAGCACAATGGGTGCCCCGACAACTGACCCCAACATTCATGGAACAACACATGGCAGTCAGCCTGGAACATCTTGTGCATTACCATGAAGAGGGCAATGACTTTCTGGTTAGGATTGTGACAGGAGTGCAACATGAATCCACCATTTCACACCCGAAACGAAGGCCACATTAATGGAGTGGAAACATATGTTATCGCCTGTCCTAAAGAAGTTCAAAACAACTTCCTCTGTAGGTAAAGTGCACCTCACAGTTTTCTGAGATGCCATGGAGTTTTGTTGGAGTTGGACTATTTGGAGGTTGAAACCATCAATGCTACACGGTACTGTGACATCCTTTTGAAATAGAAAGAGGCAATACAGAAAAAGTGGCCTGGCCTTCTCAGATCTGGCGTTCTGATGTTGCATGACAATGCAAGACCACATTCGGTGACAGCAATGCAAAACCGTATTGCAATTCTTGGTTGGGAGCAGCTACATCATCCCCCATACAGTCCTGATCTCGCACGAAGTGACTTCCATCTGTTTCCGGCTTTGAAGAAGAATCTCGGCAGAAGACGCTTTGGAAGCAATGCTGAAACCATTTAATGCTTCTTTCATGTGCAAAGACCTGAATTTTACCTGGAGGGCTTATTGAAGCATATCAAGCGGTATGACAAATGTCTCAACGTACTTGGTACTTATGTGGAAATATAAAGTTATATCTTATCTTTCATGTCTCGTTCTATTTTTTGACTTTCACACACAACTCTGACCGAAATCGACAGGGAAACTCATTTTCTGACTCCCCCCCTCGTATATCTTTCATATTCTCCAGTTCTCAGCAGATACTGGTACTGATAATAATTTTGACATCCATTTTACAAATAATCGAGAATTTTTATGGGAAATTATCTGTGCAAAATAGGTGTATTCAAGGGATATAGTACACTATCCCTTAAGACACAGTAATGAAGAATTTACACACAGCACTTTAAAAACAGCTTCACAAAGCAAGCTAAAACACAGCTTCTATAGCACTATCAGTTCACACAAAACAAGCGTACTGAGAGCTCTTCACACATTGAATGTTCAACTCGCACTGACTGACTTCGGGCGATGCCCGCTTCTATAAATAGCCGACGCAGGAGGTACAAGAGGTTTCCAGAAAAGTCAATTTCTCGAGGGTTCTACATAAAGCGTGAATTTTGATTACGTCATAGAAGAGAAATGTTAGGTTATTATGCGTTTTTAATGCAGGAAAAACAACTTCCAGGCCCCATTGGGAAAATCGCGCCAAATGACCAAAAAGTCGCCAAGCTTGGCGACTTTTGGCGAAATATCGCCAAATTTGGCGCCAAAAATAAGTCCTCAAAAGTGAATAGATCTAAGCTCTAGGACTAATATTTCTCGAGTTTTCTAGAAATCCCATATATTTGAATGGGAAACCGAAACCTCCGTATCTCCGGTTCTAATTGGCCGATTTTGATGCAACAAAAAGCAAAATTTATCTATTTGAAGCGTAGAATACGAATTTTAAACCATTTTAAGCCCCAGAGCAGCGGGTTGCCCCGAAAATTCGTAACATTGCCCCCTTCCCAAGGACTGCACGTCCCGGGCAGTACAATCCCTAGTTAGGAGGTCACACAGGTACCTACACTGTATAACACTTAACAAGATCTTAAGAACATAATTCAAGCAAGTAATCAATAGCACAATAAGCAAATACACATTAATAAATAAATAATCATCATAATAAATAATTACACTGTAATAAGTAATCAATGTAATAACAAATACACATTAATAAAATCCAATATATTACAAATATGTACACTAAACATGGCGTAAGTGGTGAGAGAAAGAGAGTTGAAGAAAGAGGAAGAGAAGAGAAAGACAGGAAAGGAATGAGAGGTGAAAGAAAAGAGGAATTACGCCATTGTGACCATAGTCTGAGCTAATTACAACCGCGGTAGATGGCTAGCCGATCGTAATGTACAACTCTTGGCTTCGAGTTTGGTGACTTACGAATCCGTACGATGACGTCATTCAGCCGGTTTAGGACTGTGTAAGGACCGTCCCACGGCGATTGCAGCTTGGGAGACAGGCCTTTCCGTCGAGTAGGATTCCATAGCCAAACTTTGTCACCTGCGTTGAACTCGTGTCCCGTAGCCTTCGTGTCGTAGCGAGTCTTCATCTTTTCCGTGTTCAGGTTGATCCGCTCCCGAGCAAAATGATGTACATCTTCAAACCGTGCCCGAAGGTTTTCCACGTACTCCTCTGGCGATGAAGGCGCATCTGGAGGGCGGCCGAACACTAGATCGGCGGGAAGACGAAGATCTCTGCCGAACAGCATCTGGGAAGGCGTGAAGCCGGTAGTCTCGTGGACGGCATTCCTATAGGCCAACAGGAAGAGGGGGAGTTTCTTGTCCCAATCCTCTTGATTCCTAGATACCAGGAGCGACAGGTTGTTCAAAATTGTGCGATTGAACCTCTCCACCATGCCGTCGGATTGCGGGTGTAAAGGCGTAGTCTGTGTTTTGTCTATTCCGAGAAGTTGACAAAGTCCTTTAAAGACTGCAGAGGTAAAGTTCGTTCCTTGGTCGGAGTGAAGTTGCAGAGGGGTTCCATATCTGGAAATCCATTCTTGCACCAGTACCTCTGCTACGGTCGTAGCTTCTTGATCGGGAATAGGAAACGCTTCGGGCCATTTAGAGAAGTAGTCAATGACAACTAGGATGTATTTGTTGCCATCCGTAGTTCGCGGAAGAGGTCCCAGGATGTCGAGTGCAATCCTCTCAAAAGGCGCTCCTACATTATAACGATGTAGTCTTCCACGGCTTCGTTTCTTCGGGCCTTTACGGGCGGCACAGGCGTCACAAGCTCGACACCACTTTTCGACGTCGCCTCGAGCCCTAACCCAGTAGAAGCGCTCGCGAACTTTCTGCAGGGTCTTCATCACGCCAAAATGGCTTCCAGTTAAGCCATTATGCAGCTCTTCTAGAACCTTCGGAATCCTCGAGCGAGGGAGTACTAACTGCCATCGGAGCATCTTGCCGTCGTCCGACTCCCATTTACGATACAGGACTCCATTCCTCAGGCGAAGCGAATCCCATAAAGCCCAGTACTGTTTTGTTGCCGGACTGTAAGATGATATTCCTTGCCAACTGGGCTTAGCGCTGGATTTTTCCATAAATTCCACAATAGGTTTGATGTCGCTGTCTGCTAATTGGTCCGCCCGAACATTTTCGTCACTCCAGGGATCTTGAGATGGTGCCGATGATGTAACTTGGCGGACAAACGGGATGTTTCAGATGGTAATTGTTCTCTGCCCTGGAGCAATAGCGACAACTGTCTATGCAGGGCCTTCTCGACAAAGCATCTGCATTTCCATGAGATGACCCTTTCCGATGACGTATCTCGATGTCATATTCTTGTAATCGCTGTATCCACCTGGCTATTTGGCCCTCTGGATTCTTGAAATTTAGAAGCCAGGTTAAAGAGGCATGGTCCGTTCGGAGCAGGAACTTTCGGCCGTACAGGTAATGATGGAAGTGTTCCACGGCCTTAATGATAGCAAGGAGTTCCTTTCTCGTAACACAATAGTTACGTTCTGCCTTTGAAAGGCATTTGCTCCAGTAAGCAATGACGCGTTCTTGGCCATCTATCTCCTGGGACAAAACTGCTCCGACACTCTCCTTACTGGCGTCTGTGTCCAGGATAAATGGCTTGTCAGGGTGAGGATACGACAAGATCGGCGAAGATGTTAAAGCCGTCTTCAGTTCGTTGAATGCGTCCTCACATTCCTCAGTCCATAGAAATTTCTGTCCAGTCTCGGTCAATTTGTGAAGAGGTCTTGCAATTTGAGAAAAGCCCTTCACGAATTTTCGATAGTAAGTACACAGACCGAGAAAACTTCTTAAGTCGTGGATATTCTCGGGACGACTCCAGTTCTGGACTGCGGACGTCTTTTCGGGATCGGTTCGGACTCCGTGGGCGGATATTATGTGCCCGAGGTAACGTACTTCCCGACGAAACAAATTGCACTTCGATGGACTTAGTTTCAAGTTTGCCTCTTTTAATTTCTGCAGTACCTTTCGAATGTTCTCGAGATGCTCTTCGAAAGTCCTTCCGACGATGATGATATCGTCCAAATAAACGAGACATGCTTCGTAGGAAAGTCCTCTCAACACTGTCTCCATTAGTCGCTCGAATGTAGCAGGTGCGTTGCAGAGTCCAAAAGGCATAACTTTGAACTGCCATAATCCTTGGCCCGTGGTGAACGCAGTCTTTTCACGGTCATCGGGATGAATTTCCACTTGCCAGTAACCACTTTTCAGATCCAGAGTGGAAAACCATTCGTTTCCCGATAAAGTGTCCAAAGTGTCGTCTATCCTGGGAAGAGGGTAGCTGTCTTTCTTGGTAATGTCATTCAGACGTCTGTAGTCAACACAGAACCGGGTGGAACCATCCTTCTTTCGGACCAAAACAATTGGCGAGGCCCAAGG
Organism: Cheiracanthium punctorium; assembly: GCA_038373885.1. Taxonomy (NCBI): domain Eukaryota; kingdom Metazoa; phylum Arthropoda; class Arachnida; order Araneae; family Cheiracanthiidae; genus Cheiracanthium; species Cheiracanthium punctorium. The sequence goes on from JAWZYV010015761.1 coordinate 27,510, forward strand.
ACTAGTCGACGGCTCGATGACGTCATCACGCTGCATCTCCTCTAAAAGTCTGCTCACCTCTTCTTGCTTAGCAAACGGCAGCCGCCTAGGATGTTGCTTGATGGGAGAGTGGCTGCCTGTATCTATCCTATGCTGAGTTAAGCTCGTACGGCCAAAGTCACCCGAAGTTCGGGAGAAGAGGTCTCCAAATTCAGCTATTACTTTCTCCGCAGCGCTTCTCTGTTCTGCCGTTAACTCCACGTCTTGTATTAATTCTTTCGTCAGGCACTCGGAAGATTTAGCTGTCGTTTGGCTGATGTTCTTATTAATGCAGGTAACAGGAGTGCATGTCGCCAACACTTCATTTTTCTTTATCACCTTCGACTTGTCCGTCACATTTACTACTCTAACTGGAATTTCTGCTCTCGACAAGTCCACAAGTGTTGCTCCCACAAGTACTCCTCTGACGGAATCACTATTGTTTGGGTGTTCGATTAATCCAAAACGGAATTTATTGCTTTCTTTTACTGTTCCAGAAATTATTGAATCAGTTCTGGGAGGTAGAGTGATATCAGTCTGGGCTATTATTTGCTGTACAGGTAAAATAGTTTCATTTTTAATATCGAACGCAGCTATTTCTTCTGAGTCTGAACGAAGCTCATTATTCTTAAAGTCCAAGTTAAATTTGTGCGATTTTAAAAAGTCCAGTCCGAGAATAAAAGAGTCTGTAATATTAGCGACATATACCACATGGTCGTATCTGGCATTTCCAAGCGTGATTTCTACTTGCGCTTTTCCGCCCACTTCGATCTTGTCACCTGTCACAGTCTGGAGGGTCAGCGAGGGCGGAGTCCAGATAATCTTCAAATTTAATTTCTTGGCCAGATCCGTCCTTATGATGGTTACGTTCGCGTCAGTATCAATCACCATGTGGCATGGAGAACCATTAACGTATCCCAGTACGAAGAGTCCATTACTGCCGCCATTCACTGATGAAATCTGCAAGACTTTTGACTATCTGGCAACCTCCGCCCCGCGAGATGGCCACCTCCTAGTTTCCCTCCTTCTTGTTTTTAGAATTCTCTTGCTGGTCATGAGACTTTTGACCACAATACTTTTGTACATGGCCTTCGACGCCACACTTCCAGCATTTTACTTTCTTTGGGCCATCTCTCGTTCTATCGGATCTTAATTTTCGCTCTATGAGATCTTCAATTCTCTTCAATCTGTTCTCGACGCTCTCTGTGTCTTTGTTAGCTTCCTCTTGGACCGTTACCGCTCTAACAGCATGCCGATCTTTTCTCACGGCCCGCTGGGCTGCCTCTAGCTTCATTGCGAACACCAGAGCAGACTTCAAATCCTGATAATCCTCCAACATGAGTGCCTTTTGGGTTTCTGGATCACGGATGGCTTCAATAAAATGACGCACCGCCATTTCTTCTCGGACATTATCAAGGTGGTCCATGTAGGCTAGATGACACAGCCTATCTATGTCCGAAGCCAGCTCTTGAAGGGTCTCGCCAGATCTCTGCATCCTTGACTTAAGTTGGATTCTACTATATTCTTTCTGGCACTTCTCTCCGAATTTCATCTCCAAGGCACTGGCAAGGGCGTCAAAATCTCCTATCTTCGTCGCTCCGATAGTTTGCAATACATTAATTGCATCTCCACTAAGGGAAGCGGCCAGTTGATTAGCTTTCTCGGACTCGCTCCAACCATTGGCTCTGGCGACGATCGAAAATTGGGTCTTGTAAGCTTCCCAGGGAGTCTTTCCGTCATAGGCAGTAAGTTTCACTGCTGGGCGGTGTGAAGATAACCTGATGTTTTCGGGTAACTTTCCCAGCTTTACGAGAGAGTCCAATTTTTCTTCAATTTTAGCTTCACATTCTTCATGTATTTTCGAAACTATATTTTCTTTCCAGTCTAGTTTCTCCTCAATTTTATTCTTAAATTCTTCCCGCATTCTGCAAATATCTTGCTGCAATTCCTTAACATTTTCTTCTATTTTTCCTTCAATTCTTTGTTCATATTTCGTTTGAGTTTCTTCTATGAGCGACATTCTTTTCTCCATTATCTCTTGATTTTCCTGCACACTCTTTTCGAATTTCTCTAATTTTCCCAAAGCAGTCTCCATTTTCTCCAATCCCAATTTCATTCCTTCTTGTCCGGCTTCAATTTTCTTCTCTAAATCCGCTTTCATCTGTTCTTGTCCGGCTTCAATTTTCTTTTCTAAATCGGTCTGTCCTGCTTAAATTTTCTTCTCTAAATCCGCCTTCATCTGTTCTTGTCCAGCTTTCATCTCGTCTTGTCCGGCTTTCATTTCTTGCATCATATTCATGAGCTTTTGAAGTTGTTCTTCCATTTTTTGTCTAGTCAAAACCATAAACTGGAAAATTAAAGTCCTTCTTTAGAATCCCGATTCTGACACCAAATGTTGCGGAATTACTCTGCTACTCCTGGGGTTCGTCGTTCTAAAGTCCTGTTGGTGTAAAAGGTTCAAGTAAAAAGTCACTTGTCAGGATGGAACACAAACTTTATTTCTTCTAGAACTTCGTAGAACAATCAGCTGCACACAATTCACAAGCACAATCTAGCAGTAACGTGCTTTTAACAATCCGCTTGGATCAGAAGCTCTCACAAATGCTGTATTTCTCACACAAAATAAGTCACTTTTACAGGCTAAAATTCCGTGGAAATATTCAAGGGATATAGTACACTATCCCTTAAGACACAGCAATGAAGAATTTACACACAGCACTTTAAAAACAGCTTCACAAAGCAAGCTAAAACACAGCTTCTATAGCACTATCAGTTCACACAAAACAAGCGTACTGAGAGCTCTTCACACATTGAATGTTCAACTCGCACTGACTGACTTCGGGGCGATGCCCGCTTCTATAAATAGCCGACGCAGGAGGTACAAGAGGTTTCCAGAAAAGTCAATTTCTCGAGGGTTCTACATAAAGCGTGAATTTTGATTACGTCATAGAAGAGAAATGTTAGGTTATTATGCGTTTTTAATGCAGGAAAAACAACTTCCAGGCCCCATTGGGAAAATCGCGCCAAATGACCAAAAAGTCGCCAAGCTTGGCGACTTTTGGCGAAATATCGCCAAATTTGGCGCCAAAAATAAGTCCTCAAAAGTGAATAGATCTAAGCTCTAGGACTAATATTTCTCGAGTTTTCTAGAAATCCCATATATTTGAATGGGAAACCGAAACCTCCGTATCTCCGGTTCTAATTGGCCGATTTTGATGCAACAAAAAGCAAAATTTATCTATTTGAAGCGTAGAATACGAATTTTAAACCATTTTAAGCCCCAGAGCAGCGGGTTGCCCCGAAAATTCGTAACAGTATGTAAGTAGCAACAACATTCATAATTAATAATTAAAAAACAATATTGCCAATTGTATAGGAATTTTAGCGTGATTTTAACTTTCATATTTCTTGGATAACTTTTAAAAATTAACTGATTTCTCTTCTTGCTGTTTACATTAAAGAGGTTTCAAAAGAGTTGCTCATTGTAATGAAGTTTCCGTTTTTCTTATAATACAGCTGACGCTCAAATAGATTTTCTTTTCTTTTTTTTAAACACTTTTTTTAAAAATTATTTAAATATTACAAACGATTTTTATAGAATAAATACTTACATTTTTTTGTAAATATTTCTTTTCAAATTTAAATTTTGTGGGAGGGGGCAAGGGGGGGGGATACCCCCCCGCCCCCTCCCAACCCCAATACAAGAAATTTGAAGTAAATTATGCGATTAATTCAAGAATTGTTCAAAATTTCCCTTAGATTATGCAAAGGCACATCTAAATTACGCAAATATTTATAGGAATTTGGGTAAAGTGTAAACTACTGGGGACACTTGCAAGGCCCGTTGACTATAGAGCTGCAGTTTCGGATAAGATATTGTTTTTCGGTTTCCCATCGGCGAAACTGCTCGTCTAGATCACTTCTATCCATGAATAAAAATTCATCTATTGCAGATTAACAAAAGTGCACTTGCCGATGACTGAATTCGACGAGTCGATGAGTTAACGATGAGTCGATGAACGACCGAGCAGAAAACAAGCAGTCATTGCTACTAGGGTCGGGCTTCAAAAAATGAGCCCGAACTCATCTCTAATATACAATGCCAAAATTATCACTCTGATTTATTGTAGATATTTACAGACAATTTTTAAAAATACTTAACATTTTAACTTTACATTAAAATAAGAATACTCAATAATATGAAAAATGGAAACAAAATGAATGAAATCTAATTCGAAATCATAGTCTACGCCATATTATTTTTAAAACATATATAAAAACTCCACTGCACTCTAAATCACCCTTCTATTTGGAAAATTGTTCCAGATTACCTTAACAATTATCAAAACAAATTAAACTAGTACACTAGCAATTGGTAAGTCAGAGACGCTTTGGATAAATGGATACATAGTATTCATTTTATAAACTAAAACCATAACGAATTATGTTATTTGAAATTTATTCTGATGATATTTGTGCAACAATATACGAAAATTAATTTTTATTCAGAACGGAAAAAAGTTGTATAAAATATGATTGTGATGACTGGGGTACGAAGGGTATTTTGTTTATAAGCCTTCTTATGATTACCATAGCCCGTTCGTGTAAACATGGTGCTAAAAGTTCTCCTTATTGAATTTGCAAAATATACATCCATCTAATGCAAGGTATCACTGAAATGTGCACATAAAAATTCAAGCTAAATAGTCAGCTTCAAACTTTGTAGCACATATTCATTCAAATTTCAATTAAGAAGTGTACAATGCCAAAAAGTGTTTCTTGTGTACGAAGTCAATAATGAATCAGAATTATTTTCTCAGAGTTACATATACATATACTGTATAAATATTAACACTAAAATAGCTTTAATAATGTTTGATTATATTTTTTTTCCTTCTAAATTTTAACGCAGGCCTCTAAAATGGTAGGAGCCCACAGGTGAAAGCCTACTCAGCCTAATGGGTAATCCGGCCCTGTTTAGGTATAGTCCCTCTTTCCCCATGAAGCCCCCTCCTTCCTCCTCTATAATTTTTATGGTTTTGTAGCAGTTACGCTAGTTTGATATTCCATAAATAATAATTTACAAACATAGGTGCTTCATAGAGTGCTTTTACAGAAGAGGGAGCCTATCCCATCTATTTGCAAGTGTGGGGTGGAGGTGGGGGTCGAATACGAGTATATGTATCACGCGCCCAATTCACACATTTTTCTAAAACCATCTTTTGATTTTGATCGGTTTCTTTCATCGTGGGTTCGAGGCAACTACCCCATTCACCCTTACCTTAATCATGCTCGCTGTGACTCCCCTTTCCTTTGCCCTCTATGTATGGATGAATGCACATATTTACAAAACGGCTGCATATTTTTCTGACAAGGAACAACGACTGAGCACATAGTCAGAATATTGTGTGCATACTTTAGTGTTGTTATAAAATAAAGTAAATTAGTCAGAGACTAATGGTTTTCTAAAGAGGAATTCTCTTTCAGCAACACAATATGATATGTATGCACCTGATCAAGGCCTCTCTGAATTTTGGGCCTTGTCCAAGCTCGGCTTGGGCCCTCGTTTGGGCCCCAGGGGGGTCATTACCACTGTGACCCCCCTCTGGAACCGCCACTGGCACCACATGCAGCCAAGAGTAGCAAAATAATGAACCGAACAGAAATCTTGCAATTATGAAGCGAAATTCGCCTAAAACAACGAGTCTTCTTAAAGATTTCATGGTTTTCAAATGTTCGTTTCTAAATTTTCGTATTTATGTGTAAACTAACAAAAATTTTTGAAAATCGTAGGGGGGCTGGGAGACAACTAAGTAGTGCTCAGCCCGCGTAGCTCGCCCCGCCCCCCCCACCTCTGATTACGCCCTTGATGGGAGATAGAGTTTTATATGTAAAGAGAGAAGATAAGAGCAAGCAATTATAAAATATAATCCAGAAGTTGTGCTGCTCGAAGATTTTTATGAAATCATTTTTTATTTAGCTCTTAACTGTAGCTAAATCAGAAACGTTAAGCGTTCGATATTAGTAAAGTTTTGATAAAGCATATAAAGAAATGAATACTGTCTATATCCGAAACTGTATTAAACATCAATTTTTCATCTATCTCACAAGGTTCTTCATGATTTAAAATCTTCAAACTTAAATTTGACTATCAATTTTCTGCCTTGAATTGTTTTTAAGTCACATTTAAACGGTTTATTTTCAGCATCGAAACTTAATACTGCTGGGAAATGGGAATGTCACAATCGTTTGCAGTTTTGCACAATGGGAAAATCTCCCTTATGGTCAGAAGACGTCTACAGAAGAGTCTGTATCTCACAATAGAACAAAAGTGAAAGCTTTTGCTGTACTGATTTAAAAAAGAAAGATTACATTACATGAGAACGACCCTCCTAAAAAAAGCGCAGTCTTCTCCCTACTAGAAAGCAATTCCATCATCAATTGTGTCACGGTGTAAAATCTGAAGGGTTCTTGTGGGGGAAAACACCCGTTTATTTTTGCCTAGCTATCTGATGGTCATTTGTTTGTGCTTGCGCTCTTGATAAAGAAGGTTGACATACGTGCCTTACGGGATTACAGGCGCCCAACGTAATTCCTGAATCCCTGTGAAAGAAAAAGCGGAGACAGAAGAAGCTAGCGATACATTCTCTATTTTTAGGATTGTTAAGTTTAACCGATTTGGAGGAAGAAATATGATTTGACACAAAAAAATTGGAGTGAAGTTTTTGAAGGGGCTCAGCCCCCCTGAATAAAAATATTGGGGGGGGATAAAGCCCCTTCAAGCCCCATGAAGTCGGCGCCTATGAATGTGTCTGCATCACTTGAGTATTGTATGATCCAGAACGACACTATGACTTGTGAGTTAGATGCTGATCCACAACTAAAAATGATCTTTTCAACTAGGTAAAAACGAAAGTTCCCTGATTTTTGGATATTTTTACGAAATTCCCTGATGCTTCCATGATTTTTCCATGATCTGTCGCCACCCTGTTTACTCGTTAAACATTATGGCAGTGTTCTATAATTATTGTTGAAAAAAAAATACACTTTATTCTCCCCTCCCCCTTCTTTCATCCTTTTTTTCTGAGGGGGGGGGGTGTAAAGAACAGGCAACTCCTTGAAGGATACCTCCCAAGTCTGTGCTTGAACTTAATGAATTCCATATCACTAGAACTCTGCAAAAGACTAGTCTAGATGGAAGCAAATCTGATCTCTGCAACCACGGTAACTGTTAGATACCTTCCTCAGTGTTTTTGGTTCTATTGACTTTACAAGCACATGGGTGAGTTTTCGGCAGTGCCGGGTATCCATCGGGCAACACTACAGTCCAGAGCAATGCCGTATATTCTCTTCTGAATACTAATATGGTGTTGTAAAATCATAATTTTGTTTCAAAAACTGAATATTTATAGGGGGGGGGGTAACCTCCTGAGACTCGATTTTATTATGATATTTTCCAACAATAAGTACATGGAATAGTAAAATGATAGTTTTTTTTTTGAAGGTGAATTTTTTTTAATATAGGGGCACTAAATCAGTGTTTGCACAAAGGCGTCTAACACATTCGTGACGGCCCTATCTATGGATTCTACTATGATAGGATCAAGGAAAAGACGAGATACATGAAAAAATAGGGTTGACAGCAAATTACACCAAATTTGGTCTGAAGGTTGACATTAAAATGGAATGACCCTCCCCCTAATGAACACGCTTAATATACAAATAAACACATATCAGGGTTAGAAATAAGCGGTCGTTAGTCGTATTTTTCACCCAGAAATTTAAGTTTGACGACCATGAAATAATACCTGGTCGTCATTTTTTACGCCTAACTTTAAAAAAAAAATTCTTAGCAAAGCATACTGATCAACGGCAATCGCTATAACATACTTGACACATTCGGAATTTTACGAAAGGTTTATCACCAATCACCCTTCAAACCATATTACCTATTCAGAATTACATGGAATAAGTCATTATTATCAGAAATCTCATGTATATAGGGTAATTTATCTGATTTTGAGACCCCAGGCTAGTGCCTCACTTCCCCATGTGATAGTCAGGCTCTGTTTTTGCCATAAATATAATGAAATGTTACTTTTTTTTTCAGTAAAATTATTTTTTTCCCCTTTAAGGCTAGAGCTCAGTGCATTTTTAGCTTGGCGATGGCGCATGCCACATGACCTTGCACGTATGGATTGCACAGAGAGCCTGCATAGGATGCAGAATTTTATAAAAGAACAGTATTTTGCAGTTCCAATTTTTTTTTTTTAATATTGCAGTAATTTTATTATTATTAATTTGTTAGCAGCATTTTCCATTCTACATATTTACTTTCCTACTTTCAGATGTATATATTTAGTAAACAAACTTTAATTAGTATTTGTACTTGGCTTATGATTTGATATTTGAATGACTACACTACATAATTTTAACATCACGCCCAAGTAGATCATTTTGGCAACTAAGATAAAATAGTTGGGTGCCATTGGCACCTCACTTTAATGTCTTAATTTCTAACCCTGACAACATATATGCAACAAGCTTGGGATGTGTTTTTGACATGACAAGCATCAAAAACTGGTTTAAACTGTCAAAAACTAATCCATAAAAGAGAGAGAACAATATATAAACTTATGCAGTATATTTACATTTGGCATAACTAAATGTAAAATTAAAATTGATTATATTAAAAAATAACAATTATGCTAACACATACTAACTATAAATGAAGGGAAAGATTAACTAAATAAAAAGACAATTTTGACCGCTAGTTAAAAGTTCAATAAGAGTATTCAAAAAGTAAGCCAAATAGCATGTTTGTTACATCCACTGCACAATTCATATCAAAACTTAAGATTTCTCAGCTAACATAATTAATTATGACGTTTACATAATGAAATATCGATATATATAAATTTTCGTGAAAAACAGGATTTTACTTAATAAAAAGTTGGCAAGGTAACGGGTAATAAATATTTAGTATTTGAACGATGCATATTAAAAATAGATAATAATAATTAAAAATAAATAAGATGATCAATGCAACAATTAGGTTAATACACTTGCAGTTTAAGCAATAACTATTATAGAAGTATTTAAATCAATTTTTAATTCTTTTAAAATGTAATATTTTAAACAGTGAATAAAATTACAACAGCATAAATAACTTTTATAATCAAAACAAAATCATTTCTTTTTCTCCACATCTTTAATTAAAAATTTGGTAAATCTCACTGTCCGAATAGGGAAACGTAAACAAACAACAAAGGGCGCGTTCGAGAATTCACCGGTCGTGCACCGGTAACACCGGTGCACCGGTGCTCTACGGTGCACGACCAGAGCGTTCGAAAAGGCGGAGCGTTGGGCGGATTTACATCTTTTGAAATCACGCCCATATCTGTGCAGTAAACCAAAATACGACTTCTGCACAGGCCGGCACGCCCGGCAGCAGAGCCCGAAGTACTCCGTTTCCGGCCGACCGGCAGCGGAGTCACGGCCGATGATGAGATCCATGAGATCCATGTTTGTTTTACAAGAAGTTTTGACTGCTGAACTATGTATTATAGTAGAAAAGTATTAATTAAATGTTATAGTTGAGTAAGTTTGTTTTCAGTGATAATCGATAATTGTTGTATAATTTTTCTGTAATTGTTGAATCGTATTATAAAACATTTATGCAAAATGTTTCGGAGAGAGTTCGAACATTCAGCATTTGTATTTTCATAGTAAATGCATGATAGAACAATTTATAATCGATCATTGACTTAAGAAGCTGTATGTTGTCATATTTATCATATTATATTATCATATATGTCATATTTGTTCGTATTTATGCTTTCGTAAATGTTTTTCGTGAATCCGAAAGCTATATTACAGCTATCCACTTCATGTCAGATCAACAATTCCCGCAATCCAACCCCTTCAGAATTTAATGAAGTTTAGTATATTTATTGCAGCTGCAAAGAAATGAATAAATATGAAACGGTACTTACGTATTATCCCGGTGGTCATTCCCGCCAAAATTTTTTTTTTCTCAAATGTGCTGACTAACTGTTGCCAATCATATTCCAAACCATCAATAATTTCACGTGTCCGGTATTTACACTACTCTCCAAAAGTTAAGGTACAACCTGTTTTTTGTGAATAATATGGAAACGAATGAACATAGAAGCAAAAAATTTGGACAAAGAACTAAGTAGTTCTTTATTGAGTGCGACATAGAAATTTACATAAATTCAACACAAACATGGTGTAAAAGCAAAAGAACACTTTTGGAGAAAACAGTTTATCAAATCTTTTTGTAGAAACCTGTGGTGGAAACATTACAAAAATGAGTTATAATAAGGAATGTGTCCACCCCTAACTGCAGTGCACTGGCGGCATTGATTCTCCATGCTGCTAATTAAGTTGTCGTACCCCTCAATAGGGAGCGAAGACCACGTACGGATTAGTCCTTGTTCCAGCTCATGCAACGATCTTGGACTTGAAGCAGCCACTTGTCTGCCAAGGTAGTCCCAAACATGTTCAATCGGATTGAGGTCTGGAGATTGAGCTGGCCATTCCATTTGCTCCAAACCTTGACCCTCAAGATAATCCTCAACAAGCACAGCTCGGTGAGGTCGGGCATTATCATCCATCAGCATGAAATCTTTGCCAATAGCAGCAGCATATGGCCGAACATAGGCATCAAGGATCTCGTCCCGATATCTCACACCAGTCATAGCTCCTCCCTGGAACACATGCAGGTCAGTGTGACCATCGAGTGGGCATGTGCAGATGATGATGATATCCGATCCATGTTTGTTTTGGTTCGGAAGTTTTGATTACTGAGAGACCTGAGAGAAGACTATGGATTATAGTAGAAAAGTATTAATTGAATGTCATTATAGTTGATTAAGTTTGTTATCAATGATAATCTGTGATTGCTTTATCGAGTCATTCCATCTCATTTCAGGCAGACAAAGCCAAAACATGTCAGGTCACCATCATAGATTTCTTTGAAAAAATTATGGTAGTTACGACTGTTGGAGACATGAAATATGCCAAAAGGATTTTTTCCAAAAAAATTTTTTTCTTCTGCTACAGCAGTTTCAAATTTGGCTTAAAATCGGGTATTTTTAGAAGATACGGAGATCGTGCAACAGTTAAACTGCTGTAACTTCAAAGTTATTTCATCTATTCACTTAATTTTTTTTTATCTTTTAGCTATTGAGTTACCCTTTACTATTTTATATTTAAAAAAAATACCTGATTGCAAATTTTATATGAAAAAAAATGTTTATTTCCCCTACAAAACTGCAATTTTTCAATTTTTAAGATTTTTTTTTCCTATTAATTTTTTTCTTTTTTACAAAAGTAAAGGTGCCAATCAAAACTACTCTTAAGACACTATTAAAGTAATTTTTTTTTTTTAATTTTAGACTGCCCACATTTTGGGACATACAGCTTTGAAAAGTCCAAATTTTCAAAAAATTCAAACTTCGGGTGGCAACAGCACAAAACCCCCATTTTTTAAAAATCTCGAAATTTACACATTTGATGTCTCATGCATGCTTAACAAATTAAACATAATTAGATGTTGTATTTTTGCCTCATTAATTTTATATGATTTTTTGAAAATGACTCATTTCAACCATTAAGAAGTCTTGTCCTGAATGTCGTTTCTGTTACATCTCACCGTAAATGTTTCATATGAATTCAACTAGAAATTTTTATTTTCCTATAGCTAAAGGAAATTTATTATTTTGCTTAAAATTTAAAGCAATAAAATTTTATTGATATGTACATATGTGTGTAGATAGATAGACAGATTAAGCTTTCCAAGAATAGCAGTACAGATCAATAGTAACTTGAAATTCAGTAATAAAATGTTTAAACTCAAGTATTGTAAAATTAATATGTATATATATTTACTTACTCTTAGCTTTAAAGAAATGTTGACTTCTGATTTAAAAATTTATTCTTTTAGAGTTTTCCACCCCTCCTGCCAAATAATTTCACTGTATAGTTAATTTGCTACACTAGATTGTTTTCTGCATTTTTAATTTTTCTTTTTACTTACTGTTGTAACATTTATAAAATGTAATTCTTTATATAACTATAGTTCTTAGGGAAATAATAAAAGCATAATTTTTTTCATTAATTAAAAGGCATGTAAAGAGAAAATGTGTTCAATTCGTTTTAATTCCATTACATCAAAAGAATGAAGCCGTGCAGAGTGCCCTTGTGGAGTTGGATGTGTTACTTTGAGAAGAACATTCTCTAATGGCACAGAGCATTCGCCTTTTTCTTTATTCTTCTGGCCACTGAAATCCTTTCGCTGGGCCATGGGGATGCATGAATGATACATTTGCATCCATTAGTTCTTGTCATATTCCAGTAATTTGTCCCATCCACCAATTATCTTCATAGATGCATCCAACAGCCTCCCATTTTGAAGTCATCAATAGAGTAGTGCTTTTTCACTTGGAAGGATGTTTCAACTTTTTTAACCTCATGCTTTACTGTACATCCTAGATATACGTCATTGCCTTTAAATAGCCAATAATGTTTTGACTGAATTCCAACAACCGGTTTTACATTTGCCCAAGCTTTTTTGCTTGATCTGCAAGCTGCAATTGTTTCCTTTTTGAGATCTAAAAGCATGATATTGTTTACAGTATTAGATAGCACAACAAATGAAGTTGCATCTCTAATTGCTTGCACACCCCTTTTGTACTTTCCTGACATCATTAATTGATAGGCTTCTTTTATGCTTCTGGTCATGAATCTCTTTACTTTTTTAATTTTTTCACCATTTTCATCTTTAACAAAAATGACATCCTTTTTGTTAGGACTGTGTTTTGTGCAATCCTTACTGTCATCCAAATAATATGACAGTGCAATGCTAGTGGCTTCTTCTGATAAAGGGTGTCCATTGTAAGGATCGGCATGCATATAAATATCTTTCTCTTTCCTTAATTTCCTTGATTTATCTATAAGGTATTTAGATACCGTGGGTAATTTTGCTTTTATTTCTGTTTTACTCAGAGATTTTGGTAGCAAGGTAAGTAGTTGTAATTTTTCAGTATAATTGCATGCTTGTAGCGCAGTATTGAAGCTATCAAACCACTCGTTGCACAAACAATTTGGTTTTTCTACAGGGCTGTCTTTCAAGTCATTAACTCCATACATATCTTCTAATTTACTCACTGCTGAAACACCCAGTGTTTCTTCTAATTCTATCTTTTTCCTTTTCATCTAACTTGCCCTTCTCTCTGGTCTGACATGTGAAGAAGTTTTAAATGGTGATATATTAGCATCAAAGGTCTGTATATTTTTGTTTATAGTATCTATAAACTCATCAGCAGGGATGAAAGAATGCTCAGATGCTTCTTCATTTTTTTTCATGTTCAACAGAAATGTGCAGACATTCTCTTTTATAAAATGCTACACAGCTATAACACAAATTATCTTTCTTATTTGCAGAAATATTTGGGCCTACAATCTTTTGAATATTATCAACTAAATCTTAAACATTAGAAAATATTCTAGTATTAGTTTTATACACTGCTTTCTTATGTCTTTTAAAGTAGTCAACACATTTAATTCTTTCAGAACTGTGATACTCTGACATTATTAGATATTAAAATAATTATATGACACTAAATAATATTTACAAGAATAGTAATCAATATATTTAGAGATATATACTACAAAAACACACTAAATGAACTGCAGAATTGCTAATGAAAAAAAAGAAAAGAAAAGAAACTGTAATCTATAAATGAGAGATAATCTTACTCATCTTTACAAAAAAAAAAAAAAAAAAAAAAAAAAAAAATAACTGATATCTTATAAAACTGCAAAGTTGTTCTTTAGATTGTTCAGAAAATTAACAGTTATGCAAAACAGTGTTCAAAATTGATACTATATTTGAAAGTTATTTACAAAGCAAATATCTACATTGTATATGCATGTTTATATTTTAGAGAGCATGTGTTAGGGTTTTAGATTGAATTCTATCTGCTTAGCGTATAGGGCTTACATAATGTTTAAACTATAATTTAAAATTGATTTTGATTATTTTGCTAATAATTTAATTTTCAACATTTTCACCAGCGCAATTACTGGAAACATATAATAATATGAAGGGTACACAGGAAGAACGATGAGAGTCCACTTTTCATCAATGTTGAGGTTTCTACTGCATTCTGTTGTTCATTAGTGGCACTATTAATATCCAAACCCATAAGGGGAAAGAACGATGAGAATACACTGAAAAAATAGCCCAAAAATACAGTTTACATGGGGAAGAATGGTGAAAGTCCCATTCGCCTTTCGATTTTTGGAAAATAAGCTGTATTGGACTCTCATCTTTCTTCCCGTTTACCCTTCATATATTAATGAATAAAAATTTATTGCCTTAATTTCTAAGCAAAATTAAATAAATAAAGTAAAATAAAGATTTTCCTTTAGTTATAGAAAAATCAAAATTTCTAGTTGAATTCATATGAAACATTTACGGTGAGATGTAACAGAAACGACATTCAGGACAAGACTTCTTAATGGTTGAAATGAGCCATTTTCAAAAAATCATATAAAATTAATGAGGCAAAAATACAACATCTAATTATGTTTAATTTGTTAAGCATGCATGAGACATCAAATGTGTAAATTTCGAGATTTTTAAAAAATGGGGTTTTTGTGCTGTTGCCACCCGAAGTTTGAATTTTTTGAAAATTTGGACTTTTCAAAGCTGTATGTCCCAAAATGTGGACAGTCTAAAATTAAGAAAAAAATTACTTTAATAGTGTCTTAAGAGTAGTTTTGATTGGCACCTTTACTTTTGTAAAAAAGAAAAAAATTAATAGGAAAAAAAAAATCTTAAAAATTGAAAAATTGCAGTTTTGTAGGGGAAATAAACATTTTTTTTCATATAAAATTTGCAATCAGGTATTTTTTTTAAATATAAAATAGTAAAGGGTAACTCAATAGCTAAAAGATAAATAAAAATTAAGTGAATAGATGAAATAACTTTGAAGTTACAGCAGTTTAACTGTTGCACGATCTCCGTATCTTCTAAAAATACCAGATTTTAAGCCAAATTTGAAACTGCTGTAGCAGAAGAAAAAAATTTTTTTGGAAAAAATCCTTTTGGCATATTTCATGTCTTCAACAGTCGTAACAACTATAATTTTTTCAAAGAAATCTATGATGGTGACCTGACATACCCTGCCTGACTTGAGATGGAATAACTCAGTTGTCATCAATATTATCAGCTAAAACATTAAAAATAAGCTCAAAATTGTTTCATACAGGAAAAAAAGGAATTTAATTATTGAAAGTTTCTGATAAAATATTTTTTTTTTTAAATTTCAGATGATACTGCTATTGAAAAAGTTTTATGAAACAGAGGAACTTTGAAATAAAATAAAATATTTTTTCAGTTGTTAAATATGTATTTAAAATGCTAATGCTAGTTAAAAATACAATGCCCCGTTACATAACAAATTTTTCTGTGTGATTGCAAACAAAATGCTCTAATTTTTGTTTAGTTAAAAATAAAATTGTTGTGCTAAAATTAATAGAAGAGATTTCAAGCTTTAAAATGTATTACATTTAGTTTTTTATAATTTTTTGTTCAAACTTGTGAAGCCAAACACTGTGTAATGACTTATTATTAACCTGACATTAAACTTATTTATTTTTATATATTTTTTTCCAGATTTATACTCATGATTCTCTTTTCCAAAATGCTATAGTGTAATTAGCTTGTACGGGAGGTATACAACTAGCAGTGCAATGGATTGTGATGAAGTGGTTATTTTACCCATCCCTCCAAAACCACCGCCTATCTTGATTACCCTTGACGAGGATGAAACTGTTGCAAAAAATGGAAGTAATTCTGTTAGAAGGTTTGTGCACTTCTCAACAGCTCTTTTGACTGAACTCAGATATGCAGAGATTATGATTTTTTCAACCTGATATTTTGTTTTACATCAAAAATTTTTGATGTACAGAAAAGTTAATTGCATTGTTGATAATTATTTTCAGTCATGGTGTAAATATAATAAAATATTCCATTTTATACAATCGTTCATAATCGAATTTATATTGCTTTTTCCAGTTCACAAGTTTTTGTCAGAATAGAAAACAGAAACAACCTTCTTAAATATGAAATAGTTTTTCATACTTGCCAAAATACAAAAATTTCAAGTGTCAAGGCAATTATATACATATATATTTTTTAAAATTAAAAATTAAAAATAATACTAATTCTCCTTCACTTTCTTTTTATTCATGCATTTAAACAAAAAAGTAAGCTTTTCATTTTTTAAGTCCCTAATCAGTTGCAGAGTTTCGACTTGTCCAAAACTAGAAAATAATCTTTCTTGTCTAGCTGTGAAGGCTACTTTCATTAAGTAACTGCCTAATTGGATGAGATATTTTGCCTTTCAGTTGATGTTATTGTGATGAAGATCACATATCTAATTTAATAATTATTTAATTTATGTTTCTTAATTGTAATCTTTCCAAAATCAAGAATTCTAAAGTACATTTCTGTTCTCATTTTTCTGTCACTTTGGCTTTTAATCCATATATTCGTTCTAAAAATAGATTACATTACGTCTGTTTGCAATAACAACTTTTTCCTACTCCTTTTTGGCATCCTGCTGGTGTAATTCACCAATATGTAAATCTGTGCTGGCGTAATTTTTGAATGATTGTATCTTTTTATCACTGTCCTTGTAGGATGTTTTTTTTTAATTTCGCTGAGCCACCACTAGCCATTGTAATAAGTTTGTTTCAATAGTCTCTTTTAAATAAAATAGTTTTAAGTATTTTATTGCCTTTTTCTAAAAATGCAACTGAGTGTATCTAACCAGGATTTTTCTAACCATCACAATGCAGTTTTAATAATTTAAAGTAACCTTAGGCAGCTTCTTTGTTATACAGATATCTTGATAATTTTCCACTATATTATGAGTTTGGCATTCAAGAATTCATCTTGATGCATAAAGCTTAGGAAAGGACTCTTAAGAAGAAACGTTTACTACAGGGTTCTCACTGTTGTAAGCTTGTCATTATTTTAAATAAAAGTTACTGTTTTTGGTTAAATTGCGTTGCTGACAACTTTGGTCACTGAAAAAGGTACCAAAATGCTTGATTTTTGCTTTTTGAAATGAAAGTTTAGATTTTTGTTGTTAATGCTGTATATGTGTATGAGTGTGCAGTGGCATAGCCCTTTATCTATTTACTAGCAGCAAAACCGGCGTTGCTCGGGTTAAAATACACCGCATGTTTAATGGTATAAAAGATATTTAAGGATCCATTTTTAACGTAGATAATTTAGATTTCTATCTTAGATATTGAGAGACTTATTCGACCATTAAACATGCGATGGATAGAAAGTATTCCTGCTGATATGGCAACAGACGATAAACATTAAATTTTAATATTTTATTGGAGTTCAAAAACTGTTGTTTAAGTTACTTTGTTAGTGTTTGTCTAAAGTTCATGCTATTTGAATTCGTAGCTTATTGAGTATAAAAAATGAAAGATAATGTTTAATACTAATGAATACACTGAAATGGTGTTACTTTACAGAGAATTTCATCGGAATAAGCTAAAGGCTGCGAAGCAGTATGCTATAAAATTTCCAAATGACAATCACCCATTGCAATTGATCTTCACTCGACCAGACATTTCTAGAACTTTCTGGAACATTTCATATCCATTTTAACAGTTGCACACAATTTGGAACTTTCTAGATCATTCCAGAAATTTTTAGAACATTCCATACCGATTTTAGCAGTTGCAGACATTTTGAATCTTTCTAGATCATTCAAGAAATTTTTCGAACGTTCTAGAACATTCTGGATTGTTTTTAACAGTTGCAGAAATTTTGGAACTTTCTAGATCATTCCAGAAATTTTTAGAACTTTCTATATCATTCTGGATCAATTTTAACAGTTGCAGACATTTTGGAACTTTCTTGATCATTCCAGAAGTTTTTAGAACGTTCTAGATCATTCTAAATCGATTTGAACGGTTCCACACGCTTTGGAACTTTCTAGAACTTTCTGGAAATTTTTAGAACCTTCTAGAGCATTCTAGATTGACTGTAACAGTTGCACACATTTTGGAGTTTTCTAGGTCATTCGAGGAATTTTTAGAACTTTTCAGAAGTTGTCATGAGTTAGAAAAGGACAGATATATATTTTTTCGCATTTTCGCCACCCACTTTCACCCACCGCGACCAAACTCCCTTACTTTAACAGGGTGTCTACCATCATGCAAAGGTCACGAAAGTCACGGAAAAGTCAAGAAATGGGGAAAAGATCACAAAAGTCAAGAATAAGTGAAGAAATGAAGCACTAGGACACGATTTGCGACTCAACTACGTTTTTTCCATTTCATTCAAATTCTTAGTTTCTAATTTTTTCTGTTAAGTTCAGCCAGAAAAAATTATTTTATGTATCTTTATTATGTATCCTTATGTATCTCCTCAAAGAAAGGTTAAAATTGTTGGATTTAAGAGTAATTTTTTTTTTCTCCCTTCATTCCCTGTTAAATTCAGTGTTTTGATTATTTTCCACATTTTCATTTTTAAAAACAATAACTTGGATTCCAATTATAATTATCACTGATCCCAATGTGTTTCATAGCTAATAACTTCAATTTCCCCAAAGTTTTATGATATATTATAGACTTCCATAAGTTCTTTGTTACCGTAGATGTAAAAAGATTTGCAATGTACAAGCTACATTGCAAATCTTTTTACGGCGATCAATGGTAAATCTTCTTTTTTTTTTTTAAAATAGCAGTTGGTCCAAGTTAACTGAAAGCAAACTGCTGATCAGTGAGAAAGTTGAAAAAATCGCTCTAAAAATGGACAGGGAAAAGTAAAACTCGAAGAACTTTTTAATTCATTGTTAAAATCAAAATCAGTTGTATATTTTTCTGCAAAATTTTCCTAGATGGCTAAAATTTCCTCCAATCGTAGATCGCCGGATAGAAAATATTCTGCATCACTGGCACGATGTATTTTTTATATGAGTTTCGTATTTGTTATGGTCAAGAAAAAGTCAAGAAAAGGTCAAGAAATCAAGCTTACTTTTTGTGGTAGACACCCTATTTAACCGTGAGGCCAAGGGGTATTTATCAGCCAACGGGAAGTTAATTCGAGTTGGTGGTGATAGAGGAAACCCTGTCTTTACAAACGAACATTAGCATTTTATATATATATTAAGATTAAGATTCGCCACCCACTTCCACCCACCACGACCAAACTCCCTTACTTTCACCGTGAGGCCAAGGGGTATTTACCACCCCAACGGGAAGTTAATTCAAGTTGTTGGTGATAGAGAAAGCCCTGTCTTTACAAACGAACATTAGCATTTTATATATATATTAAGATTCACCACCCACTTCCACCCACCATGACCAAACTCCCTTACTTTCACCGTGAGGCCAAGGGGTATTTACAACCCCAACGGGAAGTTAATTCGAGTTGGTGGTGATAGAGAAAGCCCTGTCTTTACAAACGAACATTAGCATTTTATATATATATTAAGATTCGCCATCCACTTCCACCCACCATGACCAAACTCCCTTACTTTCACCGTGAGGCCAAGGGGTATTTACCACCCCAACGGGAAGTTAATTCGAGTTGGTGGTGATAGAGAAAGCCCTGTCTTTACAAACGAACATTAGCATTTTATATATATATTAAGATTCGCCATCCACTTCCACCCACCATGACCAAACTCCCTTACTTTCACCGTGAGGCCAAGGGGTATTTACCACCCCAACGGGAAGTTAATTCGAGTTGGTGGTGATAGAGAAAGCCCTGTCTTTACAAACGAACATTAGCATTTTATATATATATTAAGATTCTCCACCCACCATGACCAAACTCCCTTACTTTCACCGTGAGGCCAAGGGGTATTTACCACCCCAACGGGAAGTTAATTCGAGTTGGTGGTGATAGAGAAAGCCCTGTCTTTACAAACGAACATTAGCATTTTATATATATATTAAGATTTATTTATTCTTCTCCCCCCCCCCCCCCCCGAAATGAGACACCAAAAAAGGGGGCTTAAAACTATTTTTTTTTTTAATTTTATATCTATCTATCTATCTATATATACATACAGGGGTTGCGCTGGCTCTTTTTAACGTTTTGTCAATTCATTCACCAAATTAAATTTTTCCGGACATAATTAAGAAACAAGCAATTGTCAATATTTTTGCCAAAATGTATTTTCCTTCGCCAAACTAATTTTATTTTCACAATTTGCAACGTTGGCGATCGACAGCGTGACCCCTGCACACACATATATATATCGACGATCCTCCTTCCCCTAAGAAAATCCTGGGTATGCCAGCCACTCTTGGGGTGGTTCTTTGAAGTTATGACTTGTTTAGGCTATGTATTATTTATGGGGGAAGTAACAACTAAGAAATGGAATACAACATCCTGAAATAGTACATAAATGAGTCTTTATAAGTTCATTGATTGGGAATGTTGGAACAAATTGATTAGAAACAAGATATATTATGAATCTTGTAATAGATTTTTATTTATTTGGATAATGGTCATTAAGGATTAAAGAGTATGGAACTGTACAGAAGATCAAAAATGTGTTCCAAAACAGACTGATCAACCATTTATCATTTTACTTGCTAACATTAGAATCAGCTTTTTCTCATGTACTAGAGTAGTGGCTTAGCATTGCATATTTCTTGATAGAGTACATTTTATCAAAAACAACAAAAAGCATATGATTGAAAATTCTTATCCAAGAGTTTATGTCTTACATATGACCAAAACAGTGAAAGCACATTTGTTGTTGTTGTTGGAACATGTATTCGGATTTGTGTGCTTGTTCACGAGGAACCGCTTATAAATCCACGTCAAAGAAAGGACAAACACAAGGGGGGGGCCAATGCCTTGGGGGAGGACTTTTCTGGGTATCTAGCGCGTATTCACGTTACATCTGGAGAAAACCGCCCAAAACTCCAGACCGCTAGACCGACGGCCCCGCGAGAGGACAGAACCCTGTTCCTCCACTTGAGCCATCTCCCAATGTCAGTGGCTTTAACCACTGTGCTACACATTGGTAAGCACATTTTGTATTTGTCAATTGTTCACAGGTGTTTACAAAATTTAGATCTGTGTTTCAGAGAGATGAATCATTAATTAACGACTGTTGATGAAGTTAAAGTATGTAAAAACGATTTTGCAGACATGGTTGCCAGTTATTTAATGGAGCATTTGATGAAAATAATTTGTTTTTAAATTATATTAGTATTTTTAGAAGGGACCGTGATTTTTCAACTAGTTCTTTTAAACGGGGTGGGGGTGTTGCTGTTAAAAAATGTTTTTTTGTTGTTCGGATTGAGGTTCCTGATTTGAACCTTGAGTGTCTTTGGATCTCCATTTATGTGAACTATCAGATTCAAATGCTTTTATGTGTTATTTATTTCCCTCCTGGTTCTGGTAGTGAAACATATGTAAAGTTTTTGGGAAGTTCACTACATATGATAATATTTTTATTTGTGGTGATTTTAACTTATCTGTAATAACAGAGTGTCTTAATGTTAATTCTTATTAGAGAGTCTTAATGTTAATTCTAGTGTCTTAATTGTTCGGATCCTATTTTAAATGAACTATTTAATTTTTTGCAGGTACCTAACTGTCACAACAAATTTTAAGATTTGATTTTGGCTAATATCAATTTTTGTAATATATTTGTTGAGCACAGTGATAGACCTTTGGTTTCTGAAGATAATTATCATCCTGCATTGTCTATTGTTATTAATTATGTTCCAACTCGGGCTGTTAAGAAAAGTAGTGGCACTGGTGGTTATGATTTTAGAAAAGCCGATTTTTTTACTATGTGGCATTTATTTTCTGAGAATGACTGGAATTTTCTGAATGCTTTTAATAAT
>JAWZYV010015762.1:0-27500 GCA_038373885.1 Cheiracanthium punctorium
ATTTGGAGATTGGTCGGCCGTCGATAATAATCGTTTGGCGACTGGTCGATCGTCGATTAAAACGTTTGGCAACTGATCGACGGTCGATAATAACTCTTTGGCGATTGGTCGACCGACGATGAAAGCCATTGGTATCTGTTTGGCGATAGTTCGACCGACGATGAAAGCCATTGGTATCTTTTTGGCGACTGTTCGACCGATGATGAAAGTTATTGGTATCTGTTTGGCGACTGTTCGACCGACGATGAAAGTCATTGGTATCTGTTTGGCGACTGTTCGACCGACGATCAAATCCCTTTGGCGCCAGAAGATTGGCCAATCTTCACCCGATGAGACAACCCCAATCAATCGCCCATATCGCCGGCGATGTTGGCCCCATGTCAACTTCCTCGGTGAGCGATGTTTGGCCACTGATGAATTGCTGCTTGGGTCCTGTCCCTTTATGTTCTTTAATAGAAAAACTTAAATGGATTTAAGTTTTGCAATTGTTACTGGTTTGAAAATACTGAAAATTAATATGAAATACAATTATCATGAAAAACAAATTATCAGCCTTATACGTGATGTTCTGGAAAAACGTTATGTTAAGAGATTTTTTTAAAATTCCACTGATCATAAAGAACTCGTGGTCATAATTACCTCACTTCAGTAAATAACAGTACATTCAGTTTTTAAAATTTGGAATTGTAATACATAAATGTGGAAAAACAGTAGCTTTAATTTCAAAATTTCAAAATTCTGTTTTTAAGTAACACAATTCTGCAAAGCCGATTTCGTAGGGACTTTTTATCCATGAATGACTGACTGTATCCGAAAAAAAAATCTGACAGAAATTTCACAAAAATAAAGCTTGTATTTAAGGAATATATAGTATATCAGTAATTAAATGATAAAAGAAAATCAACTGTATTAAATGCAATATGTAGTCTTTTTATTTATTTAACTGCTCCTGCTCACTTTATGTCACTTTATTCATTTGATCATATTGTATATTTGCTGGGCAACAGCTATCACTTTAAGAATGTATTCATTTCATATTGATAGATATTGCCTATACCTGTCAGTAACAGATTATTTGGATTCAAATTTTTGAAATTCTGTTACCTACTTAAAAATGTAGCACAGTGGAGTATTTCTAATGAAATATTTTTACAATAATACTTACTGACTTTTCTAAATCAAAATATTACGAAAGTATTTTGTTATCTAATTATGGGTACGATATTTATAAAATATTCAAAAATTACATATCTATTCAAGTCATTTTCTTGCAAAACGCTAAAAAATGTAATAATGTTATTGGATCTGTGTGACGAATTATAATCCTCTTACCGCTATATTTACGTTGGTATATATTTTTAACATCAATTTTTACTTCAGTGTTAATGCATAGTAATTTCTTTTTTTTTTTTACAGAAACTCGCCCTTTTATGATAACTGTTCAGTAATCGTAATATGTAATGATATATAAATTAAAAGCAGACGCTTTTTAAAAAAGTAATCTCTTTAATGAATCTTATTGCACATATATTTTTAGTCTGTATCATGCGGTAAGGAAAGTGAATTATCTTATATGCTAAAAGGAATATTAATGATGACATATAAATGGATATTATGAAAAATTAGGCTGTGTAGTACCATTTATATTATGAACTAGTAGAAAATGAAATTGTGAATTTTTATAAGAAATACATGCTTTAGTTTTGTCGTTGTTGTTGTTAGCCAGGAAAGAAAAATGCAACAGATTTATGCGGCATTAAATTATGCGGCATTACATTCATATATGCAAGCAACAAACGAAATCTGTTATTTTTTCATAGTTTAATTCATTTATATGTTCATGAAACGATTTACGTAATAATTCGCCGTAAGAATGCTTGAGATGGTTTATGCTATTTGTCAAAGTTAGATAAACTACTGATGTGACAATTTATTTCATTGTAAAAAAATATTGAAAATTGATATAATTATTGCCATATGTCTGAATTTTTCCTTAACACTTTTACTAATGATTTCTGCAGATCTACAACATACCAGAGAAATGACATGGGAATTCTTTTCTTAATGTGTCCGTACTTGAAACATGTAGTTAACATGTTGAAACAAAAGATGTTTAGGTGGAGGGTATAGCAATTACAGAAATTTTGCATGCGACTACATCAGTAGATTCAATGATACTGCACTAGAGAGTTAATTTTTTTGTCTGTTGTTATTAAATTTGAGGAAGGCTAATACTTAAATGCTCCCTAATTTCCGACTTTAAATTGTGAAAGAAACATCCAAGAAATACGCAAGTTATTCTAAACGCCAGATACAGTGGTTTTCTGGCAAATAATTTGCCTTCTTTGAACACGAATTGTAACATGCAGCACCTCAGTGAAATTATTAAGTAACTGATAAAAAGGAAGTTAATTAAATTATTCATAGTGGAAAGTTCTTAAATTTAGACAAGTCATTAGAGATTACGCGATGAAGAGATAAAAATTATTAATCTGAAAGCTCATTTCCCCAATGAAATTCAGATACGATGCGTATGTCTTTTCAGTCCCCAAAAAACAAATTATATCTTTCAAATTATTCTGATACGATTACAAAAGTAAGTCATTGAATTTCACCGCTTGTTCTTTCTTTAAATAAGAAGTGATAAGTTTTGCCTTAAGATCTAAACACACTTGCGTTGATTCTTACAAATTGTGATTGATTTCGGTTTTTGAAACAAGTTTTTCTTCCAAAGAATTTCTCTTCTGAAGTTTGTGTTACGTTAGCACTTTAGAGCTTGTCTAGTGCTTCCTTTCTAAATTTCCCAGGAAACGTGCTTTGAACGTTGAGTAAAAAATGGATAGTTTATCTTTTAAATGAAAAAAATATATTTTAAAGAAATTTTGGAAAAGAGATTTTTTTTTGTTTGAGTATTTCCTGTCTTCACATTAGTTTTTATTGAACTTTAAAATTTGTGTTAATATCTATATTTGATGAATATTTATTCAACCACTAAGCTTCATTTAGAACGATAATACTGTTTATTCCTTTGCGATAAAAATGGTTACATGAAAACTTGTTGTTGGTATCATTATTTACATAAGAAATTCGAGAAAATAATATTACAATGCAGGTTCAGTTTTAGAATCCATCATATGCATTATTAAAGATCTTAATATAATACATTGATGATAAAATCGAAACAAAGTTACTTCTTTATTCTACTAACTTAAATTAAAGAATATGCGCTCCTTTGCTCATAATCAATTTTCATATTTCATAATCAATTATTTTCTTTCAGTAAAAGGCAAAAAGGGCCTAAAACATTTTAAAAAGTGTATTGAAAAAGAGCATGAAAATCAAAACGCATGTAAAAATTTAGAATCGAATTCTTCCATGAATTTTTAAGTTATCTTATTGTTGACAGCAACAAAAATAACTATTTCCAGGCACAGAGAATTTCCAATTTCTTGCAAGTGTTAAAACTGAAGAATTTAGTATTTTTCCCTAAGAGTACGTGCACTCAAAAATATTTAATTTCAAACAAAGCGTAACTAAATGTTGAACAGATTCCCTGTTAATGAAAGTGGGACATCATAGCTAAACTTTATGTTATTATGTTTAATTAAATTTGAACACGGCAGCAAAGTGCTTTGTTTAAATTACACCTCTTAAATCAACAATTTTATGCATTCCAGACTTTAACGTCGTTTGTTTCTCACTAAACAGTCAGACTGTAAGTTATTATCCACTCTTATCGGAAAATTAATTATCTGGAGAAAACTTACTGAAAACCAATTTAGCATCATACGAGTATGATGAATGAATTCAGTGATTAATTACCACAATTAATCACTTTGAGAGGTAAGATTCGACTACTGTATTATGTATTTCTTTCAGGACGTGTTCCCGCTACATATTAGAGTATTTAAAAAAATAGAAAAAGAATCACGAACTTTAAATAGACAATTTTAACAAACTTCAGGCACATTACACGTATTAATAAAATATGAAATTAGTAAACTTTACTCTGTAGGTTTCTTCATTAGATTTATTAAATTCGATTTAGTAGTATTATAACTATAAACATTTTAAAATGTGCGTAGGAAAATTATTGAAACATTGCCCCCTTAAGATATGCTGTCAAAAACGATTATAGAATATATAATCGTGGGGGTGAGGTTGCACGAATGGCGCAACCCCTCCCCCGAGCATTTTTTTCTTTGAGCAACTATTCACACACACACACACACACACACACATATATATATATATATACAGGGTGTTTCAAAAAAACGTGGACAAAATGACATGGCAGATCTGTCATACAACAAGGATCAAAAATCGAATAGGAACAGAGGGTCGCAAACGCCTGTAGAGGGCGCTAGAGCCACGAGAGGGCGTTGCGATACAAACACAAGCTGAGCAAATGAAGATTGGCTTCATTCTATCCGTGGATGCGTTGGGCGTAACATAGCTAGTTACACGCACCGCGAAATGGCTGACATGCATTTAATTTATGGCATGGCCAACTGCAATGGACGAGAAGCCTTGCGAATGTATCGTGAGAAATATCCTGGTAGAAATGTGCCTAGCCGCTCATACTTTGCCACTCTGCATCGACGATTGTGTGAAACCGGCTCGTTCGACGTGCACAAGCCGGATGCTGGTCGCCAACGAATAACTCGGACAGTTGATGCTGAAGAAAGAGTTGTCCAAGATTTCCAACATAATCCTTCAACAAGTACACGAGTTGTATCCTGAGAGACCCATATCCCCCACGCTACCGTCTGGCGCATTGTACACGACGAAGGACTAGATCCTTATCATTTACAACGCGTCCAGGCACTAGAACCGAGGGATTACAATAGTCGCATGGATTTTGCGCGGTGGTTTTTGCAAGAACATGCTGCAGACCGAAACTTCGCAGCAAGTGTTCTCTTCACGGATGAAGCTGCGTTCTCATTACAGGGTGTGATGAACTTTCACAACCTGCATACGTGGGCGGATGAAAACCCGTATGCTACACGTGCGCACGGCGCACAACGAAAATGTTCCGTTAACGTGTGGGCTGGCATTGTAGGAGACTGTTTACTTGGTCCGTATATTCTCCCAAAAAGACTTAACGGTCCCATTTATCTAACATTCTTGCAAGAGGTTCTTCCAGAAATGCTGAATAATGTCCCGATGCCTATTCGTGGACACATTCGATTTCAACACGACGGAGCCCCTGCACATTTCAGCACAGACGTCAGAGCACATCTGCAGTCTACTTTTCCTGGTGGCTGGATTGGTCGCGGTGGACCATTCGCATGGCCACCACGATCACCAGACGTGTCTCCCTTGGATTTTTTCTTATGGAGATTTTTAAAAGGAGTAGTGTATGAAACACCTGTTGAAACACCGGAAGACTTGGTAGGAAGAATCGTTGTGGCAGCCGGATGTGTTCGAGATGCACCTGGTATCTTTGAGAAGGTGCGGCGTTCCATGCAACGTAGATGCCAGGCGTGTCTCGATGCATCTGGCAAAAACTTTGAGTATCTCCTGTAGGCCCAACAGTTTGCTTGCATTAGTCGCATGTGAGTGAGTAATTATCAATAAAACGAACTGCCATGGTTTTGTTTCTTCTCTTTGTGTTACGTATTATTTTATACGCCTTGTAACGGCTCAGAATCGCAGTTGCGATCCTCTGTTCCTATGCGATTTTTGATCCTTTTTGTATGACTGATCTGCCATGACATTTTGTCAACGTTTTTTTGAAACACCCTGTATATATATGTATATATATATATATGTACATATATATATATATATATATATATACAATAATATATATATATATATATATACGCACACACACACACACACACACACACATATATATATATATATATATATATATATATATCTAATATATAAAATTCTCCTGTCCCAGTGTTAGTCACCTATCTCCTCCGAAACCACTCGACCAATTTTAATGAAATTTTCTATGTATATTCGTTAGGTCATAGAATAGGTTTTTAACTATGTCTCATACCCCTAAGTCATAAGGGAGGTCCACCATAAATGTTTAGCCCCCGAGTGCTATTCATTTCAATCAGGATTTCTGTGTAGACATTAACGTGTCGAATCACTTTTCAAATGTGTTTGCCAGATAATGTGGAGAGGGGGGGGGGAGTTAATAAAATGTTGAAAGTCGCACAAGGTTTGCAATTTTTGATAATGGATCGCTAAATGTGGTGCCAAAACGCGACAATTTATTATAAATATATTTGGCGTATAGTTAGAAAACGCCTGGCGTATATTGTAAAAGAGTTTTATTAGGCGATTTTAATATAGATTTCTATTTCGAAGAAGTTCTCTGTGGATCAAGAAAGGAAAACACGGTACACTCGTGGATGCCCATTCCAAACAGCATTTAAAATGTCTTTGCGGTATAGTTGGAATATGCCTACAGGAAGAATATGCCTGGCGAAGATTGTAAAACAATTTCAGTAGGCGATTTTAAGATAGATTTCGATTCCAAAGATGCGTTTTATGGTACAAGAAAGAGTCGATTCCTATTTTAACATCCCCACTCTCGCCAACCTAAAAAATCCCCGTACTTTGGCGAGCTTTGCAGTCATGGGTCTCTGGGAGTTATGCACAAGTTTTAACGGTACTTACGTATTATCCCGGCGGTCCGGGAAGACAAGCAATTTTCCACCAAGATAAATGCCGGGCACATGAAATTGTTGATGGTTTGGAATACGATTGTACGATATGGTAAGTACCGTTTCAACGCTCCCAAAAGAACCAGATGAAAACTAAAGTAAACAAACTAGCGATAAACGCACCAGTTAAGGAATCTGAAGACACTTAATTATTAAAACTACATTAATTGGCAATTCAAAATAAATAAAAATGTAACGGCATGCTTTACTTACATGTTGTTCCAAATCGCCATTTTATTTCTAAATTACGATTGCCAAATTAATGCAAAAAATCGTCATGGTAACTGCATATGTTTAATGATCGCCACCGTGGCGAGAGTCGAGGCGTTAAAGTAGGAATCAACCCAAGAAAGACAAACCGGTACATTCATGGATTATGATGCACATTCGAAACAATATATAAAACGATGAAGTATAGTTGTAATATACTTGGCGAAGATTGTAAAATAGTTTTAGTAGGCGATTTTAAGATAGATTTCGATTCCAAAGATGGGTTTTACGAAACAAGCAAGAAAAATACAGCACAGTCATGAATAATGATACACTTTTGAAACTTAATGGAATAAGTAAGAAAAATAGGGACAACGTATAACTAATGATACGATTTTAATATATAGCACTATAGTGTGCATTTAAAACCTGAAAGTGTTTCAGATTTTCATCCTTTTTTCTTTCCGAACATGTACCCTGTAAGGAAAGTATTGTAATCATGAAAAAATTCGACTTCGAGATTTTGATATATTAACACGTTTTGAGGTCTTCTGAATTCATTTATGCTATTTTTACGAGATGTATGTTTGTATGTGTGTGTGTGTGTTTGTGTGTGTTTGTGTGTATGTGAGTGAACACGATAGCTCCTAAACGGGGCATTCGATTGAGCTCAAATTGGGTATATATGTTATAAACCACCATCGTAGACCGACATTGATTTTGATGTGTATAGAACTTATAGTTTTTCTACTGGGCTACTACAAAGATTTCTTTTACATTATGGCTTATGGGGGGAAATTCTTGAAAGTGCTCTAGCGTTTAAACGGTACATTCGATTGAACTTATATAGGGTATATCTAATAAATAAAATTCTCATGTCACAGTGTTAGTTACCATACTCCTCCAAAACGGCTAGACCGATTTTAAAGAAATTTTATATGTATATTCGTTAGGTCTGCGAATATGATTTTGCCTCATACCCCTAAGTCACAAGGGCGGTCCACCTCAAAATTTTTAGCACTAGAGTGCTAATAAGTTCAATCAGGATTTTTGTCTAGGCATTAGCGCATCGAGTCTCTTTTCAAATGTGTTTGCCAGATAACGTGGAGAGGGGGGGGGAGTTAATAAAATGTTGAAAGTCGCACAAGGATTTGCAATTTTTGATAATGGATCGCTAAATGGGGAGCCAAAACGTGACAATTTATTATAAATATATTTCGAGTATAGTTAGAAAACGCCTGGCGTATATTGTAACACAGTTTTATTAGGCGATTTTAATATTGATTTCTATTCTGAAGAAGTGCTTTGTGGAACAAGAAAGGAAAACACTGTACACTCATGGATTATGATTCCCATTTCATGTCCCTGCGGCATAGTTGGAATATGCCTATAGGACGAATATGCCTCGCGAAGATTGTAAAACAGTTTCAGTAAGCTATTTTAAGATAGATTTCGATTCCAAAGATGTGTTTTATGGTACAAGAAAGAGTTGATTCCTATTTTAACGCCCCCCACTCTCGCCAACCTAAAAAATCCCGGTACTTTGGCGAGCTTTGCAGTAATGGGTCTCTGGGAGTAATGCACAAGTTTCAACGGTACATGCGTATTATCCCGGCGGTCCTCCAAGACAAGCAATTTTCACCAAGATAAATGCCGGGCACATGAAATTGTTGATGGTTTGGAATACGATTGGCAGTAGTTTGCCAGCAAATTTGACGAAAAAGTAGTTTGGCGGAAGTGACCGCCGGCATAATACGTACGTACCGTTTCGGCGCTCCCAAAAGAACTAGATGAAAACTAAAGTAAACAAATTAGCGATAAACGCACCAGTTAAGGAATTTGAAGACACTTTATTATTACAACTACGTTAATTGGCAATCCAAAATAAATAAAAATGTAACGGCATGCTGTGCTTACATGTTGTTCCAAATCGCCATTTTAATTCTAAATTATGATTGCCACATAAATGCAAAAAAATTGTCATTGTAACTGCATATGATTAATGATCGCCACCTTGGCGAGAGTCGAGGCGTTAATGTAGGAATCAACCCAAGAAAGACATACATGGTATGCGCATGTATTATGATGCGCATTCGAAACAATATATAGAACGATGAAGTGTAGTTGTAATATACT
The DNA here is from genome assembly GCA_038373885.1 of Cheiracanthium punctorium. Lineage (NCBI taxonomy): Eukaryota > Metazoa > Arthropoda > Arachnida > Araneae > Cheiracanthiidae > Cheiracanthium > Cheiracanthium punctorium. The sequence continues at coordinate 9,039 of JAWZYV010015762.1, forward strand.
TGGAAAACATTGTAAAATAGTTTTAGTAGGCGATTTTAAGATAGATTTCGATTCCAAAGATGGGTTTTACGAAACAAGAAAAAAAATACAGCACAGTCATGAATAATATACACTTTCCAACTTAATGGAATATGAGAGAAAAATAGGGACGACGCATAAATTATGATACGATTTTAATATATAGCGCTATAGTGCGTATTTAAAATCTGAAAATGTTTCAGATTTTCATCCTTTTACTATTATTTTTTTTTTTTGACAAAATTTTTTTATGGAATGACTATGAATAGGTCTCAAGGCCAAACTATGTTTGTTTGTGGCTTAGATTTGAGCACGCCATGTTTTTCACACGGACAATTATACGTGGCATGATCTCGAGTGGGCAAACCAATCAGTTTGTTTGTGTTAGCTAAAAATATTGTTCACTCTATTCCGGTAAGGGATTGATATTATTTTTTAGTAAAATTATTGTAATTAGCGATATATATAAATGTAAAGAATAAATTACAATTAATTAAAAATATAAATGTTTGGTATTGTGTTATTTTTATATTCCAGCATGGTTCACAGTGCTCCATGCCTCTTCCACTCATATACCACATCCTCACACACTTACAATAAGTTAGTCATTTCTTTCTACTAAAATAATCCTAGGAATAATTTATATGGCAAAACAACGTTTGCCGGGTCAGCTAGTATATATATATATATATAAAAATATTAGCAATGCAAAAATGGCATATAAAGTCAAATCAAACATCCATAATTAATTATTTAGAAGATATCCTATTTGTAACGCGCAATTGCAGCTATGACAAACAGAATAGAATATAACTAACAAGTAAAACACAAAACATACTACAAATAAGACATATCTCGCATGCGAGATATGTCTTATTTGTAGTATGTTTTGTGTTTTACTTGTCTATATATATAAAAGAGAAGAGTTTGTTTGTTTGTTCGCTATACATGTCCAGAAATTTCGATGGATCTGGACCAAATTTGGCACGCTGACTAAATAGGACAAGAGAAAGCTAATGCCGTAAAAATGAAATTAATCGGATTAATAGTTTTTGAATTATTTTATGTTTTGTAAGGTTTTTGGCCATTTTTCTCGCATTTTACATTATCGCGAGCTAAATTTCCGTCCGAATACTATATTTTTTATATCATCGGAAACTACAGAGTTTTCTTTTTCAAATAAAATTTGTTACAAAATCGTACTTACATTTGCCGATTTTTGGGAATTTTTTAAAGGAAATCCTGTTTTGAAGAAAATGTACTGCTTTTAAAAATATGCTATTTTTAAACTGTCGCATCGAAAAACCTAATGGGCAAATATTTTCCATCTTTTTACCGCTGATTGAACATTTATTTCTCCCTCTTTTAAATTTTGAACCGTGCGGAAATGTTCATTAGATTTTTTTATATGATTTTTTTTCTGAAAAGTCACATATTAAAATGTTCTCCAGAATGCAAGTAACGGAACGAAGGTACCTAACTTTCCCCACTCGGTTGTTCATTTTCAAGGTCGTTCTTCTGACGTCAGGCGAGCAAAGGAGAGACGGGGTTGGGGAAGGGGAGTGGAGTAAAGAGAGAGGAGAGCGCTGCATTAGGAAATACGAATTTTTACATCTCCCTCCCGAGATAAATCATTTAATTTTTTAAAAATAAAACTAACGAATTTTTAGATTTTTTTCCCCCGAGATAAATCATTTATTTTTTTTTTTTTTAAATAAAACTAAAGAGGTACATATTCCTCCTCAGGAGTCTTGAAATTCCAACCTTCTGCAATTTCTTTTTATGAATGTGTGTGTATATAGCGTGTACAGACATTCAATAAAGTATTCGACTAAGCCAAATTTCCTATTTCAGTTTTGTTAATGATTAATCACTTTACATGAAGAATCATGTTTTAAATATGAAATTTACGTACGAAATTTTTCTTGCACTGGAATACTTTTTTTAGAGGGTGTATAAAGTTTCATGAAATATTATCACAAAATTAACCACTTGATTTGTCCCCAAAATACTCTTATAGAAATATGGTCGCCTTAGTGGAGATTGAAGGAGAGAGATGGACGGCGACCGTGCTAATCTAATTGACCAACCCTCCCCTTCGCGCCGCCACTACGCGAAATTCAGGCAGACTGGTTATTATATTGATGACTGGAAACTGTTTATTTATTTTATTTTTTTTACGTTGGTGCGTATGCATTAGTGATAAAAGACTACATATTAGAACTCAGATAGGTAGAATGGAAGAAGCCTAGCCACGTCAAATTCTCGGTAACTCGGATCGTTGGCAAGCCCTGTGTTCATTTTTTTCTCTTTGCAGCGGGAAATCCCATGTCTTTTTTTATCACTGCAGCAGGAGGATTCTCATTCCAGCCTACCCACGTCCAATTTCCGGTAACCTCTGTACGCCAACACATGCCATGTTCATTTCTTTTTCGTTGCAGTGGGAAGTCCCATGTCTCTTTTTTATCACTGTAGCGGGAGGATTCACATTCTTTCCCTTTACAATTTCATACTGACGATTGTGCTCTATTTTTTTATGAGTTGCGTAGGTATTAGCGATAAATGACTGTTAGAACACAGACAGGTAGAAGAGGAGAAATCTAGCCACGTCCAGTTCCCGGTAGCCTCTACGCCATCGGGTGCTGTGTTCTTTTTTGTTTCTATTTTGCAGCGGGAAGACTCATGTCCTTTTTTTTATCATTGCAGCGGGAAATCCCGTGTCCTTTTTTAATCATTCCAGCGGAGGATTCACATTCCTTCCCTTAACAATCTATATTTAAGGTAAATGGCATTTCTCATTCATTGCACGGGCAACGCCGGGCCACGCTGCTAGTTAGTTACACACATATATATATATATATATATATATATATTATCATACTTAAGGCACATTACACGTATAAATAAAACATGAAATTAGTAAATTTTACTGTGTAGCTCTCACTTGCTATCACTTAATCGAAATATTAATAGGATACCCATGCTGCGTAAGTTTTGCCGTTCTATGTTATATATATGTCTTTGTACGAATAGTTGTTTAAAGAAAAAATGTTCGGGGGAGATATATATATTATATATATATATATTCCTATATAATTATATTATGTATAATATTATAAATGCGAAATTGAGTTTGTTTGTTTGTTTATGACGCTTTCACCCGTTACCGGAATTTAAGAGATCTTTTATGTTATCCACGCAGAAAGCTTTCCGTAATTGTAACCCCTGTAGTGAAAAAAGTGTGAAATAAGCATTGTGGTTTCCACGTGTGGCGATTTTGCCGAATTCAAACTCTTAAAGTATAAATAAAAGAATAATAATGTTTTTTTTTTTGTTAGTTTATATTTGTAAGGTTATTTTTTTAATTATAATTTCCCGTACATGGAAATCAGAGCAGGAATGAAATGTTTTATACGAAAAACAATAATAATTGAAGATTTCCGAGGCTAATATGTAAAATTTTTTAGTTTGGCGAAACAATAAAATGGCTCATATGCCGATTTTGAGAAAGTGAATTCTAGCGGTTTGCACATTTTTCGGCTTGGCGCAATTTACTGAGAGCTTAAGGAAACAGATTTTTGAAAACAAGTGCATAGGTTTTATTAGAATACAGCGTTAAATTTTAATACTCCGTGCAGAAATAATGAAGTTATTAAGGTGAGAACATCGATTTAAGTTGGGGGAATTCTGCCAAATTGAAATCTTCGCATTTATCAGGTACATCATTCGCATTATTAGTACACCGGAGTAACGATGAATAAAACACGTTATAGTTGATAATTTAAAATATGCGGCTGTATTAAGGAATTCCACTTTTCAAATAAATGCCTGCTTTACTTTAGGGCGGTCGAACCATTTCCTATTTTGATTGCTGCTAAGTCAATGCTTCGAATGATTCCCTGAAAAAAATCTTGCAAAATGCGTATGTTGTCGTATGTTGGCACTTTGGCGAGGCTTAGATTTGAAACTGGATTTTATTTGAGACAGGTATATAATAATAACATGGTTATACATAAAAATGTAAGTTGGTATGTGTGTATGAGGTTGAAAAACTCCAGCACCGTTTGACCAATCACCATGAAATTTGGTTCACCTGTCTTTTATCATGGAGAAGGTTTTTATGCTATCCGTTTTCCTCTAACTTGCCATTAGGTGGTGCAGCATGGCGTCGAATTCTATTCCGTTTAGACGTTTTCTATGCGAATATCGTCCAACCGATTTCTATGAAATTTGGTACACGCAGATATTAGAACACGGAGTATATTCTTCAATATCCATTTTTCTGTAACTTGCCGCTAAATGCATCCATTTCTATACCGTTCGATCGTTTGGCATAAAAATTTTTATACTTACACGTTTGAGCATGAAGAATATATTCTAACTGTGTTCCTTTAGATTTTACTCACCATTAGATGGCACTGAAATACATTATTATTTTAACTCGCCACTAGATGTCGCTGCAGCAGGCCAAATTTTTGACCATTCAAACGGTTGCTATGAAAATCAGTATACATAGCTTTTGAACAATGAGAATATTTTGGCGTTATCGATTTTGCTATAACTCGCCACTAGACGGCACTGTAGAAAATCATTACTTTAATTACCCAGCAAACACAGCCGTATCGGGTAAGGGATGGGCCGACATCGGCAGTACCGTTTAGATGTCGGCATTGGCAAGATAGTAATTGGAGCGGTGTCGGTTCTGTGTCGGCAAAATGCGTTGGCGTAGGCAAAAGAAAGGTGATTTCGGGCGTGCAACGGTCCGATTGCGGCAAGTCTTTTAGGGTTAACATGCGATTTCGGCGATGTACAGCATAACCGACATCGGTCCAGAAGTGTAATTTCTAACCTGAACGGTATAGAACCAGCAAGCAGCACATATATGTTGTTAAAGTAATACTTTTTAATTTATGGTTTCGATACTTACATGTTTTGAGCCCGTAGGATTGAAGTGCCCCCTTCACAGACAAATAAAGAAAAAAATCATTCTATCTGGTTAATTTACCGACTTTGCTTTTTATAATTTAGTATTGAAGGTTTTTCTAACGCCGCCCCCCCCCCTCAACCCTCAAAGGGGGCAGTTTCTGTCTAGTTATTCATATTTCTAACTAAAATCATATGACTATAAATTTCATTTTATACAAAGTTACAGTTGTTCTTAAGTACTTCCAATAAAAAAAAGTTAAAACTAAATAAATAAAAATAAAATACCTGCAAAGCAGAACATAAAACATTGCATTTTAGAGGTTCACAAATGGTTCCCACCATGGCCGAGAGGATAAGACACCGAACATGGTTGAAGTGTGAAGGTCCAAGGTTCTGGTCTACCGCGTATCTGTCAATCTACAGTTTAAATTTTGGGTGATTTCCCCCAAATGAATGCGAATTTGCGTTCGATAAGGTAACCAGATTTTTGAACATATAATTGAGGATAAATCATCGTTGTATCCCCAATTCTAGAACATAAATTGGGGGAATTTGATATTTTTTTTATACATTCAAAACATTATCTAATATTCATAAAATGAAGGAAATGTGATTGATTTTCATAAAATTAGGGAATAAATCATTATAACTAATGTTCAAACCCAATTTTACTGTTTATTAATTGTTTTATATTTAGGAATAAACGTTAGAGCCCTTTAAGAATTCCTCCGCTCAGGACACCGACATCCTAGTCTGACTTACACAACAGAACTTTCTGAAATTAAATTGGATTAAAATTGTAGGAAAAAGATAGTTTCATTTGTATTGCCATAAAAAATTAAAAATATCAGCACAATTTATAGTTAAGGAACTTTTCTATATAATAGATAGTTGCTGGCAGAAATGAAGCCTCCCGATTAAATGAAGGTTCATAAATCAGGATAATTAGAACCTGTGCTTTTTGTGGTGTCTGTGCTGTAGGGTAGCTGCCCCCCCCCCAAAAAAAAAAAGATCTACTACATAATATTGATCACTCTAAAACTATTTTTTTCTGCTTCAAAACGGGGGTGCAACTATTACACGTGTAAACACGGTAATAAAAGGCGTATGTGTAGTTCTTTAAAATACGCAAATTAATGTACACTAATAAATAATATGTGTTAATCAAATTTTCCTCGGTCAGTCAGATATATAGTCATATTTCACTTTCAAATTTTTACTCAGATTTAAAGAATATCTCAGATTAACAAAAACTCGAATTCATTCACTTGCCATTAATAGCCAAATATGAGATCACTTCAAATATTTCACGCCAAATACTTAGACGTCAGCAAGGGATAAAATAAGCGGAGTGATACAATTTTCTCTCATCTCAATAGCCACCAGTGTTATTTCTATGTCCATAGCCCCTGCCTGCCCCTGAGCCTGAGGGGGAGGGGGTTGTAGGTGTAGTAATGCCCTTACTACACCCCCCCCCTCAAGGAGAAACAGAAAAAGTTGAAATCATCTCCCTCTCGCCCTTGAAATGACTTGCGGAACCAGTCCTGCCTTGACCATTTGTTTTCACGGAAGCACGGACTCGGAAGGAAGTGCAATTCGTTCTTTCAGCTCGTGCGAAAAGACGAAATATAATGTATATATATATTTTAAATATTAGAAATATGATTTACTCTAGCAACAATCTAGGCCATTTGCTCCTGTTCGTTGGCAAACCGATCAACAAAGTTCTCTAGGATAGGATGAGATTTTTAACAATATCTCGGTTAAAAGACTTTGCAGAGATATTGTTAAAAGCTACTTTGGCTTTGCTACTTTGTAAGGATAAGTAAAAAATGCCTTCTTGAAGTCAACTTAAAAAAAAAATTCTCTAGTCTCTGTACGAGGAAGACACTTAGACAAGATGCGTCCCCAAAATGGTTTTGTGGTACTTTATTATCCCGTCCGTCATTCCCACCCAGGGTTGGATAAAAACCCGTTAAAATAAAAATAAAAAAAGGTTTTTTGGTTTAAATCGTTTTTTTTTTGTTTTAAACCAGTTTTGTTTTAAAATCCTTTTATAATTACATGCTACATATTTATAAATAGTAGTTGTAAGAAGTATAATAGTTGTAAGATGTTCAAATAAAATTAATATTTCTTCTGAAAAATTAAACAAAGTAAATAAACAATTGTTGCCATACTTATGTGGACATCGAAATAATTCAATTTTAATATTTTATTTAGATACTATTTTTTTATATTTAGTATCTCCTTATATAATACGTTAATGTATGCGGTACCAAAATTGACGATATTTTTATGCTGGGAGCGGAAACAACTAGATGTAACCATTAGCGTAATAACAATAACACGCGCGCAAAAATCCAAATTAACAGCTTAATGACGTCAAGTGAAGCAGGCATATTCGTTACTGGTTACGTATGTCACGCAGTAGCTAGATTGCAAAATAACAATGCATACGCGAAAAAGCAAAATCTTTCGGACCTTTTTACTTCACGTATATCGCACATTTAAAAAAAAAAAAAAAAAAAAAAAAAAAACGCTTTGGAGTGGGCTGAAGCATATTTTAGCCATTTCCTGTTTCCATACACGAAAAAGCAAAATGTTTCTGTTTGGTTTAATTATGGCAATGCTACACTAGGACGATCTGCCAAGTATCGGGGGGTGTCTTAGTAAGAAGACTTTCTCAGGGCTTCTAATGCGTATTCACGTTACATCTGGAGAAAACCTACCAAAACTCCAGACTGTAGATCGACAGCCGCGAGATGGGCCCGAACCTTGGACTTTCAGCCGTCTATCATGTTCAGTGTCTTATCTACTCGGCTAAGATTAAATCCCAATGGGATTTTTAAGCGAAATCCCCAATGGGATTATCAAGATTTAAAAACTTTTTAAAAAACATTTAATTTCTTCAAAAGGGCTTTTTATTTCAACATTTTAATTTTTTCAAATCACCTTTTCTGTCTATTTTTCAAAATTGGAAGAAGGGTAAAATTTATCCTTGGGGTGGGGATTTTTTCAAGTAGTACCGTCCCTTAACGCACCTCCTGGCTACGAGCCCGGACGCATAATAACTACCTTTACTCTCTGTTGGGAACGGGGGAACTTGAAGCTTTCTTATTGGCTGCTTTCTCAGAGCATCTTAAAATTTCAACATATGTGGTGGTGCCATCTATATTTTTATTGTTAAACTCATGACTGCCTCTCCTTAATTAAATTAACAGCTTAAAAAACATCAGAATGATTTGTTTTGGTATATATTTAATAAAAAAAAAAATTCCTCCCATTTAACAGCATTCCTTTAAACATATTTTTCTTTAGTTAATTTGTTCTCTCTCTTAATCAGATACTCAAATGTTATGAATATTAAATACTATATTAAATACTATTTTGTCAATTTTAAATGACAAAAATTGAACCCTGATTTTCAAAGGAAATAAAGTTTAACAATGCCTACATATGTGTGACAAGAATATTCTAAGGATAGAGCATCTTTTTTTTTTTTTTTTTTTTTTTTTTTTTTTTTTTAATTATAGCAAAGAAAAGTACTAGGTATTACTATAAAATGAAATTCATTTTTCATTGTAAGAAAGATACAGTTACCTTTTAGAATGACAATATTTTTATCAAAAGAGTATTCTGAATGATAAATTCAACATAATAGGATATATAAGAGGATTTTGTTAAATTTTAATTTTTTTTGTTTGATTAAAGATTTTGTTAAGTGATAATATTTTAAAACCTCAAATATTAGAAAAGTATATTATAAATTGATACAAATGCATTTATAATATACTTTCCTTTAAAAAATATTTAGAAATTTAAATGTTTTTAGAAATTAGAAAAGTATTTTTTAATGCTACTATATTCATAGAAAAATATGCGAAACAAAAAATTTCCTTGAACTGGTAAAGACACTTACCTATGTATTTAGAATACTCTAATATAAACAATAAATTTCTCACAATTCTCAGTTAATTCTCTGTAAGGCATTTCTTAAAATTATTCACATATATAGAGAGAGACATATTATAGAATAAAACTTTATTAGCTTATAAACTTTCATTTATTTCTTGCTAGTTTTACATGTACGGTCACTTTTATGAATTGAATCTTTTTCACTGATGAAACAAAAAATTTTAATAGATAAAAATATTTTTCAATTCCAAGAATTATTTCATTGTGTAACTTTTTCAACAAAACTATTAGTACTTAATAAAAGTTCTTAATTTTCTTTCACAAAGCGTCTTTTTTTTTTTTTTTAATGGTTGGTTGCGTTTCAAATGCTCCCAACTTTCTTATAATTGTTGAATATAAACCCCAGAACTCAGAAAGAGAAAGTAAATAACACAGAAGTTCTTTTAATTTTATTTTCAGATTCAGACACGTTAAGATAGAAAGAATTATTTGGGGATGGTAGAATTCGAATAATTTTTCATATGTATTCTTTTCCTTTAATATCCAAAAATTATAAATTAATTTTTTGAGGTTACAATTGAATAATAAGAAATGCAAGAAATATGGAAAATAAGTAAAATTATATCTTTAATATATATGTATTGTACAAAAAATTACAACTTAATGCAGTTTTGCATTTGGTTGATTCCTTTTTATATTTACAGAAAGTGAATGTTTCCTTTTTTTTGCTGGGATGTTTTTTTTTCTGGAAAAACAGACATTGAAACAACTGATAAACTACATAAGAATAAGCTAATAAGATTATATCGAGCGCTGGGCTAAGAACAAGGTTAAAATAAAGAAGGAGCGGTAAGGCATCATGACGTCATGCATCAATCTGAGATAGCAGCCAATCAGAAGGCTTCAAGATCCCCCGTTTCCAACAGAGAGTAAAGGTAGTTAATATGCAGCCCGGACGTTGGTATCATAGGGCAAGGTGGAACTTGACCCTCTATGCCTTTTTGTATGACGTTTGTCTTCCTTCTTTTTTATTCTTTCCAACATGATAATCGTCCGCGCAGCGGCCGAGCGCATAGCACTCTGAACTGGGAGATGGAAGATGCCTGTTCAAAACCAGGTTATTTCCATGACCTAACCGTTCGGAGTTTCCCGTGGTTTCCTCCAAAACTTAGCGTAAGTAAGGGTTAGGACACCTTAGAAAGACTTCCACGGTGGGCATCCCCCCTACCGGTGGCCGTATTCTTCCAAACAAACAAATCAATATGATAATAGGCGTGTATGTTGCCCCCACCCAAAAGAAAATAATGGCTAAGGCCTCGGTCTTTCTGAATGCTCTTAACTGCTTTTGATCAAATTAGTTAAACATTTTCAAAATTAATTTTCATTACAATTCTTCAAGCAGATTCCGCACAGCCAAAAAGTAAATGTACTGGATTTTTTGCTATCGCTGAGATTAATGACCAATACGGTATTGGAAAATACTCGTGCACAACAGGAACGAAGGTATGGTTAGCATAAACAGTCGAGTTAAAATATTTTTTTTTTCTAATGACGCACTTGACCATCAGTCATTCGGCGCTACTAAGGCTCGATATACTGGTCACTTTATTATAGAGACACCTAATAGGTAGACCGTTGAGCGAAACAAACGACACCGGAAAACTAGGCCACGGTCTAGGACACCCAGAATTTTAGGGGCGACAAGAATACTCCATCAAAATTATTTTTGGTAGCATAGGTCATCAATTAAAAAATATCAAGGTATAAAAACCGGAAAGATAAATCACATCGAATTCATTGAGCATGCTGCCCTCTTCCAAATCTGAACTAGGCCCTACCCTTAACTTCATAGTTTTTCTTGAATATTAATGCGCAAGTATATATTTCGAGAGTCTACATCCCATCCCCCCCCCCTCAACACACACACACACGCACAAAACTTGAAAGATAATACATTTGATTAAAAACAATTTTTTTTACTATAAATAGAGTAATAAATTTTATTTTATAATAATGTGTTTGGATTTTAAAGTATTTATGAACTTAAAAATAAAAAAGATAATAAAACTACTCTTTTTTTTTTAGATTAGTTTTTATCCCCGGTCAGTTTTTAATGTCTTAAATCACCTTTCGTAAATTGTGTCACATTCATGTTTTATTCATTTTCACAGTAACAAGACAAATTAAAAAATTTTGATTAAAAAATCTAATCTTTTAAATGCATTTTTACTTTTTCTAAAAGGTACTTCGGCTTAGCTGTAAAATTAAATCTGAAAATTATTTTATTTTTAGCGATGTGTATCACTTTAAATGTTTTTAAAATAACTTAACCATTTCATTTCATTTATTTGACAGCCTTTTAAGTGCTTCCAGATAAATCACCATACTTTTTATCCGTTTTTGCAAGACCCCCCCCCCCACACACACACATACAAATAAATAAATAAAGTTAAAAAAACTCTTCTGAACTATAGTTTTGTTATAATTACTTCTATTTGTATCAAAATATAACGGAATTTTACAGTGTAAAATGATTCATGCCTATAATATATGTTCTGTTGTAGATTTAGGCATCAACATAATTTCTTTTTCATTTTTAAACAAACAAGCACTTCACCTTGAAAATAATCACTTAAAGAAATACTTAAACTTGTTAACTTAATTCATTAAAGTCTTTATAATTTGCCAATTATTTTATTTGTTTGCTGTGTTGAACAAGAACCAGAATTGATGATCTAGAATCGGCCCAACAGATTTAACGGGCACATTGATCTTGTGTACATGTTTTTCTTAGATCCATAGTCCAATTCCCTATCACTGTCCTGTATTTACCTCAATTTAATATTAAGTAAAGTCTGTTTTTATTAGTTACCAACCAAATGCCATAATCGGAATAAATAAAATAAAAAGTTTTTTTTTTGTTTGTTTATTTGTCAGTTTGTATGTATGCTCATTCGCTATGGGCGCCAAGACTGTTTGTCGGTTCTGGACTAAATTTGGCGCACTGGACAATTGATTTCTAACCAACTACGGCTTATTATTACTGGTTTATTTTTATAAGTGCAAGATTTTATTCTGATTCATAGCAATTTATCTTGTTAGCTTTTAGGTCTTAAATAATAATTATTAGAATAATGAATAATTTATAAGTATACAGTGGTGGCCAAAATTGTGGACATTTCTAGAAGCTTTTTTTTTCTAAGTTCGTATGCGTATAAAAAAATGTTATGTTCCACAAAATGCTAACTCTTTTACATCACTTTAGAGATAATTTAATAGCGATTTCAATTCAAAAAAACAAAATTAAAATATTTTTAGTACAAAGGAAGTTAAACAGAGATAATTATCGAGATGCATTAGATATTGAAGATTGCAGTGAGTTATCAGCAGTTCGTAGGGTAGTCTTAATTTTTTATTACAGCTTCGCATCGATGTTTTATTGAGCTGACGAGAGATTATTCAAGCTCAGAAAAGTAACAGTGATTGACTTGGAAAGTTAGAAATTACAATTCACTTCATCACTGTATTTGTTTTTCAGATTAAAGTAACTATAACTTTTACTCTAGTGAACATATTTAAATTTAGTTTTGTGCATTGAAATTAGTTATAAATTCTCTTTAAAATGCTGTATGAATTTGATTTTGCGAAACTTAACACATCCTATTAGCATACAAATTTAAAAACCTAAAAATTTCCTAAAGTGTCCACAATTTTGGTCACGACTTTATATTTATATATAAATATTTTTGTTTTTGAAAATATTCATTTTAAACATTAGTGCTGTTATTTTGAAGATGCTTTTTTAAAAAATTAAATTATGCTACGAATGAGGCATTAAAAAAACCTCTAAATTAAATGCTAGTGTAATTGTAATGTTTTTAAACAAATTTTCATTTCTAATTCTCATGAAAATTTTATTCGATACCATAAAGTGACATTGTAATTTATTCTAAATGTCTATGATCAATATTTAAAGAAGAAAACCGTAGGTCAGGGTTTTTGGACACGCTCAGACAGTAATAGGGATTGGAAGTGATTATGATTTTTATTTAATATTAAAAATATTAAACTTTTTACTTTCACTGTAAATTGTCACGAAAATTATTTAGGTTTTGTTGTTAAGACAGATCTACACGAGAGCTGTCTGCTTACTTAAGGCATGCCTTTGGCGGAGGACTTTGTAAGGGGTTTTAACCCAAATTCACGTTACATCTGGAGAAAACAGCCGCGCGGTAGGCCGGAACCCTAGAAATTCACACTTTAGTCGTTATCAACTGTCATGAAATTTGAAAAAGTCATTTATACTATAATGTAAAAGTTACTTGATTAATTTTTTTACAGTTTTATAAGATAAATTTATATCTTATAAAGCTCCCTTTCCCTTCTTTATAAGGCATATAACTTATTAAACTTTTAAGATTAAAAAAAAAAAACATGCTGAAATACGCAAGAATGACGATATATAAATAATTAGAAGGATAACTTATCAAATATTGAACCTCATATATGAATAAAATAAAGCAATATATATATATATAATACTCTCATTTATTTATATATATATATATATATATATATGGGGGAAAGTACTATTTACTTTTTTTCAACAAATACCTTTTTTGCATAAAATATTTTGTATTGCATTAAAAATAAAAATAAATAAATAAACGTTTTAAATAAATAATATAAGCCCTAAAATATCCAGAAAGCATTTAAAAAGAGTACAGCCGACTGGAATCGTGGTGGACAGGTTTTTCTTTTTGGCCCAGCATGGGGAAAAGCACAGAGATTTTGTGACCCCACGACCCTACCCCCTTACGCTATGCGTGTGAAACCGTGAAACACGGGGTTACAAGAAATCAACAAAGTACATTCTCGCCAATACCTAAGTTTGGCATGCTATGGAAGCTTTACTTATAATTTTTTTTCACACTTAATTTCTAAATTCTTTTAATTATTTCACTCAAATAACCCGAACATGAAATATAAACTTTATTTCAGACCTTAACAGTTGAAAAGTATCTTAGTTTTTTTCCCCAAGCGAATCATACGTTACGAACTATTTAACAGCTGCGGATAGCAATGCTGATAGCGCTTACTGTCAGTGTTGTTTTGTTAGTTGTTTATTATGTTTGGATATGATGAGATGAGAGTATTGAGAGTTTGAGGTAAAGGAAGACTTCCAGTTTCCTGGCTTTCGTGTTCGGATTGAAAAGTAAAGAGACAAGAAAAAATATTTTTCACTAAGACTAATTGGATTAAGACGATTGTTAAATGAATAATTAAGTTCTTTAACATTGTTTTAATCTTTTTGGTTAGCCCTATATAACTTGGTAACAACGGTAAGCTCCAACAACAGTAAGTGAAATATTTATCTAACTATTGCATTAAAAATTATTTTGTTTTTCTTTATAAGGTACATGGGGTTAAACAATTTCTTTATTTATTTATTTATTGTACATTGTGCTAGCTCCAATTTTCAACGTTTATTGTATCACATTTTGTAGTTATAGATAGTTTCTTGTATCTGTTTTTAAGGATCTTTATTTTCAGATTTTTTTTTAAATTTTAAAATTTATTTAGATCATAAAAATAAGGAATAAAACAGTGTTGTTTATACTGACATTAATCTCACTTAAGAAAAGACTCAAATTGTATCTGCATTCAATATATGTGCATTTTAATCGGAAAATATCTGCATAAAAAATATCAAGCTTTTTGACTTAGAAAAAATAGGAGGTTTTTCAATTTTGGAAACTTAGCAAGTCTGTATTCAACAGGGGAAAAATTGTTACAAAAAGCTATTTTCTTCTTTAGAAAGAAGATTATACAATGAAATATAAAAGTACATAAATATAAAAATAGATCTTTGCTTGAAGTTTATATTTCTTAACAAATAGTGTAAATTTTTTTTTTTGTGGGTAAGAGGAACTGCTCATAAAATAAAAGTTCAGTAATATAAAATAAAATATTTAAACGAAATAAGTGATTTTCTCATAATAAACATGGGTTTATTAATAATTAATTCTATAATTAGTTCTCTACTGCAACAATCAACCCATTAAAAGTAATGATTATTATTATTATTATCATATGAATGACTACACCACTGGGACTAATTTTGTTAAAAATACTTAGTAAAATCAAAAAATATTTGTATGCTTTCAGGAAAATGGATGATGAAATTAAAAAGGAAAGCTTTTTGTGAAATTAACCGAAATTAGTTGGTGATTCAACAAATATTGGTTAATTCTTCAAATAATACCCTTAGTTTCAGAAAAAGCTTTTAATTTAATCAAACATTTTTAAAAAACAAATAATTTTATTGATTTAGCTAAGTATTTTTAACAAAATTACTCCCAGTGGTGGAAAATTATTTATATATTAATAATAATTATTATTACTGTAATGGGCTGTTACTGTCCTAGAGAACTAATTATGAAACTAATTGCGGTATTTTGTAAATATGTAAGGTGCTGGCCGGTTTTCGATATTTTGTCGTTGCCGATACCGCACCAAAAACGTTATGGCTTTGGTTCAAAGATGGCATAGGGCTGGGCCGACACCGTTGTCGTTTTTGCCGACACCTATCCAAAACCACCCCATCCTTTCGGCCCGACACACGCCCAGGCGGACGTAAATTTGTCGTTTTCGGCACCGGCTGAGCGATATCGCCCCGGCACATTCTGCGTCGGCATGCCGATGTCGGCCCAAAACTTATCCGATAGGGCTGTGTTTGCTGGGTAACCACTAGATGGCACTGCAGTGTATCATTTCTTGACTGTGCAACCGATCACTATGAAAATAGGTATACATAGATATTTGAACACGGGGAAGACTTTGGCGCTATCCATTTTCCTATAACTTGCCACTAGATGCCGCGTCAACACATGAACTTCAGGACTATCCAGCCGATCGTCATGAAAATTCGTATGCATCGATATCTGAATGCGAAAAATATTTTCGCCGTATCCGTTTTACTAAAACTCGCCACTAGATTGCGCTACGGCGCATCGCCTTCTGCACCGTACAAACGATTGCCTTGAAATTCGGTATGCATGATTATTGAACACAATATAACGCGATATCCATTTTGCTATATCTGTTTATTACATTAAATAGGAATCACAACAAATCGTAATATCAAAAAGTCCATTCAATCCCGTGCGAAGAACGGCTACTTCAGCTAGTCTACACCTATAAAATCGGGAGGTAAACAAACGCGTGTATATATCTATATGGGCCTATCTCCTCCGGAACGGCGGAACGCAGAGATTCGGCGAAGGTACCGAAAGACGCAGAATCGTCCCGGGAACCAGAACCGCTAGCTCTTCAAACGGAGCTCCATCACAAATCGACGGAAACTGAACAGTTGCCAGTCGGAAAAAATAAATAAAACGTATTTCATGCGAGACTAGAATTTTCGCATGTGAAATTTATGTCATATTGATATAATGTGATATATGACGCTGTGTTGACGCCATGAGTTTAAAAATGAGTTACAAATCTAATTAGGTTAAAAGGCTTCGACGTAAAAATTTACTGTTGTATATAATAAAATAAAATCCGATAATAAAATAAACTCCGAGAGTAAACATTGTATGTAGGTAGGTAGGTTTGTGTACTCCGATCTTCTTGCGCGCGTCTCTCGATCGCATTGCGCCGAGACGGTTGGTCGCAGACCTACCGAATTTTGCATACGGCTTCACTAGGACAGATCCTAACACGCCTCGGAGAGATTTTTTCTAAATTCGAATTAGAAAATGTTTTATGTTTTTGTCCCGAGCCGGTAATTGCACCCGCAGTAAAACGAAATTTACATCAACGGATAGAGGAGAAAATTTTGTTTTAAAAACTGTTTATTCGGACTGTGTAACATAATTTGCAGATTTTTGGGAATTTTTCAAATAAAATTAAATTTGACGCTGACTTTCGTGAAATATTTTAAAAACTACTGCATCTTGAATTCTATCTGTCATAGTTTTTTTATATTTCGGCAAAAGACGGAGCATACAATTCGCTCGCTTTTAAAAGAAGAACGGAGGAAAAATATAAATTAGGAGTTTTTTTACGAGTTTTTAAGTAAAGAAGGATTTTCATTTCAATCGCAGCTGCTTAAAAATTTCGGTATTGTATCTTGCGGTTTGGTTGTCTTGGAGACAGTAACAATGACTAAAATTGTCATTTGAAAAAAATAAATAAAATTACTTTAAAATAACTGAGTTTTCACGTGAAATGTGCGCCAATTTGATGTCACGAGTTTAAAACCCCTTTCGAAACTTAATCAGAATAACGGACTCACGCGCAAAACATACGCCACGCATGAAATGATTCCATATTTTATTTTACATTGCCAGAAAAAGAATTGAATGCTGTTTTTTCACCAGTGATTTATCCAGCATTATTTTCAATTGAGATTTTAAACGGGACACGTTTTCGAATCGCAAGAAATATTTTGCGGTGCTAAACAGGGCCTGATTATGGCAAACAGGGACCCCGGGTATTAATGAATTTGGCCTCAATCTATGAAATTTGTTTTATTTTTCATAAAATCTATTTATGAAAAAGAATATTTCAGAACAACATTCGAAATTTGGGGCCATTTCGAGCCGGAGGCACTGGGCAAAGTCCCGATTTGCCCGTGAGATACTAGGGCCCCTGTGCTAAATACGCCAATCTGACAATAATTAAGCATACAAATGTATGGAGAGCTGTTTTAGTGGCAACCATAAAGTGAAATGATTATCGTTTATGCTAATGCGTACATTGCAAAGAATCATCAAAGAGTAAAAGACTATATTCGTGGCAAATATCTAAACAGTGTCTTTAAATTAAGCATTAACGGTTGCAAAACGAAAATATATTGTATTGGTATCAGTAAAAGATAGTATTAGTAAGTAGATATGCTAAGGTAATATCGATCAAAGCACAATATACCGCATTCATAAATATTTCGCGAAACTAAGCCTTCTGTTCATTTTTCAACAACAGTCTTACATCACAGCTAACAAAATAGTAAGTAAGTCTACGTCGCGTTAATATATCCCGCAGTAGTTTCAACAAAAAATACTGTAACAGAATTTTTTTTTCTTGGAGATTCTGTTTTCTCACAAGAGTTATGATCACATTTTAGGAAAATGTTCTCTTCTTGCCTTGCGAAGAGCGGGTACACAACTATTTAATTATAAAATAAAACAGTTCTCCACATCATGTAGTATCTAAGGTATTAAGGGCATAACTTAAATCTAAAAGAGAGTATGATGCAGAAATGAGACATTTTGAATATTAGAAATTTTCACTGCGAACCGTCATGCTTTTCTTTTCAAATTGCGAATGACACCTCCGACATAGTTTTTTGCGTCATAATATTATTAATGGTCTCAGGTCAGTACTTATACTAACTTTACAAATAACTAATGAGTAACTTTACGCAAGATTCAAATCATTTTGCTTATTTTTAGATCCCAAATCACTGGAATCAATTCGAACTATACATGTAAGAAAAAGTTTCGTTCCCTACCGTGCGGAGAACGGGTACGCAGCTAGTATATATATTTATATATATAACATGAAACGGCAAAAATTACGTAGCATGGGTAT